>CALNHX010001409.1:0-228166 GCA_940337035.1 Agriotes lineatus
CCATTCAATTTTATAGATTAACTGTCACTCGTTAAAAAGTGGGAATTTTCTAAACAAGAGTAAAAGTCATACTGTTATGTACTGATTGAGGCTTTCGCGGTTACTCGAATTATTCTCCTTAGCATAGAATTTCGGCTTAGACCGCGTAGTATTTGTATATGAACACCCAGCATTTTCTGGCTTAATGTGCCTTGCACCTTGTAAAGTGGAGCAAAAACCCGCGCGATGGCCATGCTCTCTGGTGGCTCGTGTTGTTTGAGTATCTTGAGAACGAGGATACTTAGGCAGATTTGGCCGTGGGGCCTGGCCGTATGACGCACAGTGGTTGTAATGCTTTAGATCGTGTATCACAGGGGTCTACGTTTTACTAAGCTTAAAGCCATCTTCCCTGTTGATATTATTTGGATGTTTTTCTATTTCTATGGCTTTACGTATCACTCGCTGGAAGTAATGAGGTATTCTGGCGAGTACTCTGGCATACTCAAATTTTAAAGTGTGCCCATTTGTAAAAGTATGCTCAATTACGGCTGATTTTGTGATGAGTTTGTGTTTGTAATCGCCTTTATGTCCTTGGAGTCTTAGAGCAACGGAACGACCAGTCTGTCCAATGTAACTCGAGCCGCAAGAACAAGGAATGCCAGAGTACTTGCCAGAATACCTCATTACTTCCCGCGAGTGATACGTGAAGCCATAGAAATAGAAAACCATCCAAATAATATCAACAGGGAAGATGGCTTTAAGCTTAGTAAAACGTGGACCTCTGTGATACACGATCTAAAGCATTACAACCACGCGTCATACGGCCACGCCCCACGGATTACGTTGCACTCGGATGACCAACCAGCGTTACGCCACTCCGCGCGCCTGGCACAGAGGACTATAAATAGCTCCACACCGACCTTCGGTTCTTAGTGCGACTTTCACTCTGATGATGCAAGCTGCAAGATCTTGCTAAACGTTAGTGAATATGGATGCACAAACAGCAAAACGGCCAAATCTGCCTAAGTATCCTCGTTCTCAAGATACTCAAACAACACGAGCCACCAAAGAGCATGGCCATCGCGCGGGTTTTTGCTCGACTTCACAAGGTGCAAGGCACATTAAGCCAGAAAATGCTGGATGTTCATATACAAATACTACGCGGTCTAAGCCGAAATTCTATGCTAGGGAGAATAAAAGTCATACTGTGTGTTACAATCCAACTCTTGCAGATTTTTGAGTTTTCACATGCTAGCCGGAGCAGTAATTTTGAATTTAATTGCAAATGAATGAAATATAAAAAATAGCTATTTATGCAACAAGTGCTAAAAGTCGACGTTTATGCACGAGACATGAAAATTATGAAACAAAACCGAAGGCTGAGTTTCATAACATGTCTCGTGCATAAACTACTTTTAGCACGCGTTGCATACAATATTTTATCTACGACCTTAATTTTACTGTTATTAATCCATAAATATCGATTTAACAAAGGTTTGCATCTACGACACTTCTAATGTATGTCATAATAAACAGTAGGCCATGCCGCGCGAGTTACAATACCAGAGTAGCCAAGCTGGCATAAGATAAGCTTATCTATTAGAGACGCAGCATCCGGAGTGCGAATGTTGCATTAGACTATAGTTTACCTTTGTAGAAACGCATTAAAAGCGCTTCACTTTACGGTTAGACGGCTTCACGGCATTATGTAATTTCCATCTGTGTTTTAATGGAAAATAAAGTTAGTTTTTAAAAACTTGTTTTCCTGGACGTAAAACAAATCTGGCGCAGTCTTGGTGGATTCTTGGAGAAGATACGACATTCCGACCATTGAATAGCCGTATTTTTGAGGTATTTTAATACTTAACCGAGAATTCGACATCAACATCCCTTGGGGACCAGATCCAGGCTTCTGAAGAAACAAAAATCGTCCGCTGGATTCCTGTGGCCTTTCCTCAACCTGCGACAACAGCGAGCCAACTTTGCCGATCTTTGCGAGGGACACACATCGCCCCGGGTTAGCACCGCTGGTTCCTGTCCTGCTCTATTGGGGAGCCCTGATCATCGAGACCACCAGGTCATCGAGACCACTACGATATGAAGTAAGAAATTTCAAGTTATTAAAGTGAATTAAACAAAATATTAAACCCTTACTAACACTAATATTAATATTTAGCTTTTAAGCGCAATTGATTACTAAATTGAGGCATCCGTCTTGATATTGATAGACAATATAAGCCGTTAGTTCTTTTTGTAATCAAACATTGCACATTAGATTTTAAGATCAAGGAGGGCGTAGTAAGCGTGACCGTTAGCGTGTGCGATAGGCTCACTTAATTTTGCTAACGTACTCTCGCCTCTCTGTGTAGGTACCGTGAGTTAGGCCCTACTAATATTTAAAAACCAAATAAAACAAAGTGAAATTTAAATTTGAATGTCCAGAGATCGATCGAGATCACCGTTAGATCGTGCAAGACCATTATTTTAAAGTAATTATAACGAATCTATAAACGTTAATATGATTGACCAAGTTTCACAAATATCCGCAATGCAAAATTCCCCACAAATTCAGCAGGCAGCACCATTTGTCGGTTACCCGATAGGTTTTCATACCTCACTTATAAATGAGATACCAAGGTACGAAGGCAACCCCGCGGAACTATCAGAATATATAAGGGCTGTTAAAAACATTTTCAGTCAGTTCTCTCAAACAGAAACCCCAACAGCATATATTAACAAGTTATTGCTCTCATCTGCAAGAAATCGTCTTAAAGGCGCTGCACTCGAGGTAATAACAGGACAAACATTTAATTCATGGGATGCGCTAAAGCAAACCCTTATAGATAATTTTGGAGATCAACGTTCCGAGTTAAATATACGGATAGATCTCACCAGGTTACATCAATTCCAGAAGGAATCCCCTGTAAATTTTTATAACAGAAGTAGATCCTTATTGGCAGTATTAAACTCAAAAATTGCTTTAGGCCCAGAAGATCAAATTATTAAAGACTTTAAAATAAAAGATGCAAAGTTTTAGTGGGTGGACTACTCGAACCGTTAGGAAGCTTCATAAGAGGTAAATCCCCAGCTTCACTGGAAGTAGCTCTACAACACATTAAAGACGAATTAGACATAAGATATTTCAAAAATTTAAATAAACCCCAAAATAGTCAATCAAAAATTTCAATAACCCCTGAAACGTTTAACAAAAAACCCAATTACCCTCGTCAAAATTACAATCAACACAATTATCAGTCCCGTTTTTCGAATCAAAATCAATTTTATAATCCCCGACCTACTCAGAACACCAAAATATTCAACACAGAATAATGACGTATTTGCACCGAAAAAAAATTTCCAGCATAGCTTCAAGCCCGAACCAATGGAGCTATCAACCATTAAAAAGCGACCAGCTTCACAACAAGCTACTCGCGCTACCATACCATCTAGACCATTTAACCCGAATTTCAGACAAAATTATATCAGGCAATCGAATCAGCCACCTAATTTTATATCTGAAGAACTACATCATACCCAACTAGACACTGAATATTCCGAACAAACGAACCCGTCTCAATTTGAAAATTATTCTCCCGAAATGGACGAAAATTATCCAATTTACCCTACAGACGATCCTTATCATCATCAACTTCGTGATGAATCCCCAGAATATTATGAAAACTTTGACGAACATGAAATAAATTACTTTCCTGAACGAAGTGAAAATTTTTAAGTAATAGCCTCGGAAAAATTGATTCTTTCTCTATTAACCCATCACCTTCCTTACCCTATATATTATTACTTAATTCAGACAAAAAACTACTTATTGACACAGGAAGCTCTAAAACGATTCTAAATCCAAATTTTGTATATGAAAACTTTCCGGACACTATTTATGAATCTCCTTTTGAAATTACGACCAGTCATGGCACTACTCAACATCAGTACGTAGCCGAAGTACCGATACTTGCTTTATTTAACGAAGAAGGTACCCATCAGGTATATCTTTTCGACTTTAACCCTTCATTTATAGGCCTTATCGGATCAGATTTATTATCCCGTTTACCAGCTAATATAGACTACAAGTGGCAACATATTCAAACAGACAAAACAGCCGTTCCCTTTTTCTATAACGAAACGTTAACCAGAGAACAACGACAAAAACGTCATTTTTGTAATTTTATAAAGCCTCAAACTCAAGACATAATACGACAGGTACACATTGAACCCCGAACCGAAAAATTTGTTAGACTTCCAGCAGTTGGAAACAACGGAATCAGAATTAAATTTACGAAAGATTTAATAATGCCCTCAGCAATTGTCAAACTTAAAAATAATTATTTTCGACGACTGACATCGAAAGTAGATTTTTCTCACTGTCATTTGACAACAGAAAGTTGACATTTTCCGCTGAGCGTGCGTTTTCATCTTTTTGCCGCTCGCCGAGCGTCTTGGGTTCCCGCGTGAACAAAAGAGGTAGCCACGTCCGAATGTTTCCTTGACAACGCCCGTCATTTGTGGAAATAATCGCGTCACATGTCATATAGACTGCGCGAGTAATGTTAACTTGATTGTCAATTAATTTTTGCGATAAAACGAAATTTGATATTTTTCTTTAATAATATGCTCAGTCGTCGAAAAAATAGTATGTATATTTCGAGCTAAAAGTGCGCTTGCCGCTTTTGCATGATTGCTGGTTTCGACTTCGTCTCAACCAGCAATCATGCGCAAGCGGCAAGAATGCACTTTCAGCTCTTAACATACAATATACTATTTTATTACTTCTATCATTAACATGTCCAGTGAACCACAAACACTGACTATTGACCAACCCTTTTATCTTGACGATTTCAACAATTTAGAACAGGACCACGTACAAATCAATCATCATAGCATTAATCAAACGACAATTAAACAGAAACTTTTAGAAAATCTTAATAATAATCTCAGACTAGACCACCTTAACACGGAAGAAAAATCCTTACTTACAAACTTGTGTCACGAATATAAAGATATTTTCTATCATCCTGAAATCCCTCTTTCCTCAACTAACGTAACTAAACATCATATCCGCACTAAAACGGATCAACCAATATTCACGAAAACTTATAGATACCCTCATTGTCACCGAGAAGAAGTTCGGACCCAAATTAATAAAATGTTAGACGAAAAAATTATTGAACCATCCTAAAGTCCGTACAACTTTCCCATATGGGTTGTACCCAAGAAATTAGATGCATCCGGTAAGCGAAAATTTCGAATAGTAGTCGATTCTCTCTCTTATCATTACATCATTATTGATGTGTTGTGGTTCATTGCTCATTAAGCATTTCAACCCTTTCGTTAATGAGGGTTTTCTTTTGCCAAGTGGTTTACCTTGGACAATGGTTTTTTCTAAGTTGTCAGTTCTTCTAGCTATATGACCCAAAAACTGGAGAATCTTTTTGTACACGATGTTTGATAGGCGATCTTCTGGCCGTATTTCTTCTAAAATGGACATGTTGGTTCTATGGGCAGTCCATGGGATGCGTAACATTCTCCGCCAACAAAACATTTCGAATGCGTCTATTCTTCTCCTGTCGCTTTCTTTTATGGTCCATGTCTCCGCAGCATATAGGAATATGGAGAAAACGAGTGTTTTGACGAGTCTAATTTTTGTTTCCTTATAGATGTTGTGGTCGGACCAAATTTTTGTTAGCTTCGTCATAGCTACTCTACCGAGCTGAATTCTAAATCGGATTTCCTGTTCACAATTGCCTCTGTTAGTGATAAGGGCTTCCAGATATACAATTTCGGACACCACTTCACACTTCCCTATACGCATTATGTCCGGGTGGTTCTCATGTTCCCTATCGACTATAAGTATTTTGGTTTTGTTACAATTGATTGCTAAACCAAATTCATCGCTAGTTTGTTCGAGGCGTTCCAATAGCGTTTGGAGTTCTTCCGGGGTGCTTGCCATCAAGGTGGTGTCATCAGCAAACCGTAGATTTTATATTTTTTGACCTCCAACTGTTATACCACCATCCCAGTCTTCCAGCACGAGTCTCATTACATATTCCGTGTAGATGTTGAACAGGAGTGGCGACAGTATACAGCCTTGGCGAACTCCTTTTTGGATTAGACAAGATTCAGAAGTCAGAGTAGAAAATTAACGGTCCGATCCATTCTCCGTAGGGGTCGGCAGGGCTGCATAATAAATCCTCTGCTCTTTAACATATATGACGAGTGAATCATGAGAAAAGCTATTGAAGGTTGGAACGGAGGAATAGCTATCAACGGCATTAAAATTAATAACCTCCGATATGCCGACGACACCACGTTAATAGCCGTGTCGGAAGAAGAGCTGGTCAGTCTCTCACAGCGAGTCGAAGAGACGAGCAATGAAATCGGCCTGCAAATAACAAAAAGAAGACCAAAATAATGATTATAGGCCGCCAAAACGACAATAGACCCGACCTAAGGAAAATAATTGACATCGACACAGTAGACACTTTCATATATCTTGGCTCCTTACTATCTAACAAAGGCGGATGTAGCCAGGAAATCAAAGGAAGAAGAGCAATAGCAAAAGACGCCATGGCCAAACTGATTAACATCTGGAGAAACCACCAAATTACCATGAACACCAAAATGAGACTGGTGAAGAGCCTGGTTTTCTCGGTTATGGAGTGCTGAAAATCCTCACACTTTTCGTGAAACTACCCTTCACTCGTTAAAAGCTGGTATTTGGGATGCTGTGTTTTCAAGATGTATTATCGGACCCATATTTTTCCACACAACTGTTACTGCTCGGAGATAAAAAAATATTATAAATTAATATATTAATCAGCTTCATGAGGATGAGCTCCAGCAAGGCTACTTCCAACAGGATGGCACGGCTGCCCACACCGCTGAAGACACCATTAATTACCTCCGCAAATTTTTTGACGATCGAATGATTAGTTTACGTTCAAATCCAGAATTTCCACCTAGATCATCAGACTTGACTATTTTAGATTACTTTACATTCCATTATCCTCAATTTGATCATGACATGTTGCAAATGAGTTTTTTTGAAACACACGATAACATTACTAGTGTTTACATCAGTATGCACCTAATATTTAAATTTCAATTGTAATTTTGTTAGAGAAGCAGTATCCGTTTTAACATCAGCATTGGCTAAAATGCATTCCAGTTGATTGTTGCTATTGGGATGATGTCAATTTTTTTACTGTTTTTGGTTGCTTTCGAAGTAACTAAGTATTTGATATACCGATAAAAATATCACATTCAAAGCCTGCTCAGAATCACAAATGCCACAAACGGAGTGAATGGGGTATATTACCACAGAATAAACCTAGCGAACTCAGAAGCGACAGTCTGTTTGGCAAGTGTCTAAAAATCAGCGCGCATACTTAGCGATAGCCATGTTTTGCCAGCGAGTAGAATCGTTTCCATGCATTGGTTTTAACGCAATTTGAGCAATTTACGACCGTGTTTTATTACAAATTCGTAGAAAAATGAGATTTATTTGAACATGAGTGCATTAAAATGTGATCAGTGGTGTGCAATCATATGTAATTTTTTTAATATCCCGCTTGATCTATTCTCTTTCAATATGGCCGCCATAGCTGAAATCGGCTATTCGAACGCCAAAGACGCCTCGCGAGTGTCGCTTCTGAGTCCGTTAGGTATTTATTCTGTGATATTACGGATATAGTGGTGATCACGCAAATTGCTTAGAAATCACTAAGATTAAAAAGTAGCAATTACATTACCGCCATTCACCCATCTTACAAACCACACACGCGCACACACAGTAACCTGAAATTTTTATTAGTATTTTTGGGTCATAAGCAATGCCACAAACGGAGTGAACGAGGTATATTACCACAAAATAAACACCTAGGTATCGGACTCAGAAGCGACAGTCCGTTTGGCAAGCGCGCATGCTTAGCCATAACCATGTTTTGCCAGCGAGTAGAATCGTTTCCATGCATTGGTTTTAACGCAATTTGAACAATTTACGACCGTGTTTTATTACAAATTCGTAGAAAAATGAGATTTATTTGAACATGAGTGCATTAAAATGTGATCAGTGGTGTGCAATCATATGTAATTTTTTGAATATCCCGCTTGATCTATTCTCTTTCAATATGGCCGCCATAGCTGAAATCGGCTACTTGAACACAGTTGCTGTTTATACTGTGACTCTAACATCAAAGGTGCTGCTGCGAGTGTCGCTTCTGAGTCCGTTAGGTGTTTATTCTGTGATATTACGAATACAGTGATCACGGTCATTGCTTAGAAATCACTGTGATTAAGAAGTAGCAATGGCCGCCATTCACCCATCTTAATAACCACACACGCCCACGCACCACACACATAGTAAACTGCATTTTTATTTGTATTTTTGGGACAGGAGCAGAGCTCCCCTCCCTTTCTAGAAAAAGTTGACTAGCGTCAACGGTCAGGACAGGTATGGTTGGTCAGATTAAATTTTTATTTTGTGATATAGGTGATATATTATAACTAGGGAGTTGTAACGTTATTGCCATCTAGCGGGTAAACCATTAATATAAGAATTAATTACCTAAAGTGAATTATAACTGCGCGTAATTTTGCACGAGACACTGCTATACAGTGTGGTCCATTAAGTGTGCAACAAATTGGAATTTTTTTTATTAGTTGTAAAACCGAAATTTAAATACCGCCAAAAGTTAGTGCATGTTCGATAACCATATCAGATGCCCTTAGAATGGCTTCAAGTCAAACAATATACAGGGCAGGACAAAAAATATGAAATTCGTTCAAGAATAAAGTTACCTTATTTCAAAAAATATAGCAAAATTTTATTGAGAAAAGTTGTTTACAATTAAAAGTTATGCTCAAATGTATAGTCACAGCCTCCTATTCGAATTTTGATTTTTTTTTGTAAAATTTTGTATTATCCCCGTATGATACATATTATTATTATTCTGATTTTAGTAAGAGTTTTTCATATGTAAATTATTATTAGTAAAGCATTTGACTTGTTAAAAAGAAAATTTGCGAAATTCTAAAGTTTTGTTAAATATCGTTGCAACAAACATGAAGTGGACGCTTACCTAAAAAAATATAAATCCAAGTAAATTTTACAAATAAGCTTCAAGTTGCTAAAAGTTATTTAAAAGGGATGTGGTTGTGGCTACTTTAAATACATATAAGATCAAAACAATAAAAATGTGTGTCATACCGGGGTAATACAAAATTTTCCAAAAAAGAATCAAAATTCGAATAGGAGGCCGTGACTTTGTATTTGAGCATAACTTTTAATTCTAAACAACTTTTCTCAGTAAAATTTTGCTATATTTTTTGAAATAAGGTAACTTTGTTCTTGAACGAATTTCATATTTTTTGTCCTGCCCTGTATATTGTTTGACTTGGAGCCATTCTAAGGGCATCTGATATGGTTATCAAACATGCACTAACTTTTGGCGGTATTTAAATTTCGATTGTACAACTAATAAAAAAATTTCCCATTTGTTGCACACTTAATGGACCACACTGTATATATTGAATAAAGCTTTTAAGTTGTTACATTTTCGTAAGCCTCATTTTCGCTCATTTTTCTTAAAAATACGGTAATATAAGGAACCTTCAAATATAATATTTATTCGAATCAGCTTGTAGTTTACTATATAATTCAACAACAGTGGACACATTAACGATTTTGGGCGCGCATATTGTTTGAATTAACAGTCACAGAACAACGAGTGAATGGTTACATCCCGTGACCCACCAGGATACTATTCCAATAAACAACGGTGATAATGAAATATCAAATTGTTTACCGTATATCTTATTTATCGATATTTAACATTAGCGATTCAATTGCATTTATTATTATGGCACGACGGCACAACACATTCACTGCAATACAATAGCAAACATTAAAATGCTAAACTTTCACGGTAGAAGCTGGAAAAAGATTATTATTATTATTATATTATAAAGCCAATTAATTTACAAAAAAAAACATAAAGTGCACAAATGTTAAACAGTGGTAACATTAGTAATAAGATACATTTCATATATGTAGTAGATTAAACATTAAATAGTTTTCACAGAAATGATATTAGACAATCAGAAAATGCTTATTACTTCCTTTTACAATAAAGGAAGTATTGGATTCACCCCAAAAATTCGAAATTGAGTTTTCAACAGATCTTCACGTTTTCGAGTCCCCTGATTCCAAAAAACATATTTTTTTCATTGGTCTGTGTGTCTGTCCGTCTGTCTGTCTGTCTGTCTGTCTGTCTGTCTGTCTGTCTGTGAACAGAATATTTCAAAAACGGAAAGAGGTATGGCGTTGAAACTTCATATATAAGTTTTGTGTACTATGTAGATGCGACAGCAAGCTTTTGAAGAAAATCGCATAACCGAAGTAGGTGTTTACTCTTGTAATTTTTCAGCTTTTTCGATTTTTTCAAAAACGGCTCTAACGATTTTTTTTAAACTTTACATTTTTAATGTGTATCGATGTGAGATAGGTGACTTTCCAGTTGAATACTTCTAAAATGGGTTTCTTTTGTTTTTTTTTCTATTTTTTTATTAACTCCTATTTTAAATAGAACACCCGGTATATTATTACATTTTTGAATTCAGCTTAAAATTCTAGAGAAAATTTGTCTCTTGAACTAACACTCTATTTTGTACCGTTTTTGTAAAATTTGTATTTTTGAAAATTTTTGACAAATGCTTAAAAATTTTAAATCAAATTTTTGGCTAATTATAAGATCACTGTAAAAGGAAGTTGTGTGCGTGTATCACACCAGATTTTTTTAAGGGTAAAAAGCACATAATTGTTACAATGTAAATTCTTAAATTTATTTTCTGCGCAAGAAAAACAAATTTCTTCAAATATTTGTTTTTTACTTTCCCATACCCATAGGTATAGGGAAGTCTTGGAATCATGAAAAATTTGGAAATCGAGATTTTCAGAGAAATATCCGTTTTGGGCCTCTAAGAACCCAAAAAAGTGGTTTTTAAAAAATGTCTGTCTGTGAGTGGGTTGGTGACGCTCCTACAGCCGAAAGTATTGCTCCGATTTTGATGCGCTTTGGAATGCGGGGGTGTATCGAAAATTCATCGACAAAATAAGCTTTTCAAAAAAATCCGAAACCGGAAGCGGAAGTTACGCATGTTTTTTTGGTATCACTGTTTTCGTAATTAAAATTTTGAAAATTTTATCGCGGATAACGATAGAGGGTCATAAGACAAATCTGTTAGTTTTTTGCCGAACTCGCTAGGTTTAAAATAATTTTTTGAAAATTTTGAGTTTAACGCCCTATTACTCAAAAACGGATGAATCGATTCAATTGATTTTTTTTTGAGTAGTATATGAAGGCTAACATGAGGTGATATAAAAAGTGTTTTGAAAAATATTAAGGGGCCTAAATTACAAATTTTCAAAGTTTTGGAAATTTTCTAAAAATCATTTCTCAAAAACTGCCCACAGGAATTTGTTTAAACTTCATACACTGATAGACCCCGAAAAGGGCTATCGATCTGTTTTTTAAATAATCTCATGAATCATCTGTGGCGCCCTCAACGAAGCTTTGAAGTTCGAAAATTTAAACCCCTTTAATTAATAAACAAAACAAGATAGGTAGCTGGGGTTTTCACTGAATTGCTCAGTGCATAATGGAGCATATGAATATGCAAAAAAATATTACACTCGTGGATATATGTAAGCGCACCGGCCCCCTCTCCCCTCTATTTTTGAAAAATAATTTTTTTATTCTAACGGTTGTTATATTTTTGCGTCAAAGAATCTTTTTCCGCGAAAATAAAAAAATCGATTTTGTATGCCCTAGAAAATATAATTTCCAGGTACTTAGAAAATTTCACCTCGGTGCTACAGCCGTTTTGAGGAAAATAATACATAAACTAGCACAGTGGCGGCTTGTCCACTTGGCGCCATCTACAGAAGCTCGGTGGTCACGTTTTGAACTACACATTCTTTTATATTTACCCGCAATTTACGTGAAAGTGTAAACACGCTTATCACGGTGAAGACGTCAGTAATCGAGTTGAAATTTTGATATGTTGTAAAGACTGTTGAATAAAGACGATATGAACAGTTTCCAGTATGGGAAAGTTCAGGGAGGTAGTCACGTCCACTTTTTCTCATATACTGTTTGAGGCTTTCGCGGTTACTCGAATTATTCTTCTTAACACAGAATTTCGGCTTAGACCCCGTAGTATTTGTATATGAACATCCAGGATTTTCTGGATTAATGTGGCTTGCACCTTGTGAAGTCGAGCAAAAACTCGGGCGATGGTCATACTTTTTGGTGGCTCGTGTTGTTTGAGTATCTTTAGAACGAGGATACATAGGCAGATTTGGCCGTGCAAGGCACATTAAGCCAGAAAATGCTGGGCGTTCATATACAAATACTAAGCGGTCTAAGCCGAAATTCTATGTTAAGAAGAATATTTTTTCTCAGTTTTCTAACCAGCACTACTTTCATGATCTGTCAAAATTAATAAACTAAGAGAATTTATTACTATGTACTAAAAACTTTATTGTGTAATGACATAGTAGTAAACAATCCCTTTTATCTACTCCTACTGCACAATGACCATGAATTATGATTCATAATTCACGGTTTGCAGCCAATCATAAAATTCTATTTTCATTATTCAATAGTTTGCAAATTGCAACCAATCAGAAAATTCTATTTTCATTATTCAATAGGTTGTAGCCAATCACAAAATTCATTCTTATTATTAAATGACTTTTGAAGTTAACAGCTGTCACAAATGTCATAATTCTGAAATATGAACACAAGGCTCCTATTGCATAGGAGTAGATAAAATATCGTATTATATTCGCGATTATGGCCATTATTCACTCAGATGACTTGCGCCACGCGCCTTCGGCTTGTGGCGCAAATGTCATATTCGTGAATAATGGCTGTCATAATCGCTCATATAATAATATACTATTACAATGCACCAGTAACATACGGTGACGTGGTTATGCGTATAGTATTTCCTGCCTGCTAGTTCTTATGATATACTTACGACTTCTCAGTTTCCGATTTCAACAGACCCCGTCAATAACTTGAAGAAAGAAAACTCTCCGCTGAGTAAGACGCCTTTAAAAGAATTAAGTTATTAAACTTAGAAATAAAGACCTTACATTATTCATTGCGTATTTGAGTAATTCTAGCTATTCGTATGGAACCGAAAAGAATAACTTATTTGTCTTGAAAAACAATAAATAAATCGCTTGAGTGACAACGCCATTAATAAAAAGGATTTTTACAGGAAAAATCATATTAACAGAAGAAATGCAAAGAGAAAATAAATTGTAAGTGAGCCTTCTTTTGGTAAAAAAGATCTGCCCTCTCGTGTCACTACAACTACTGAGAATTGAATCTAAATAATGAGTGCGGCCAAATATACCCAGCTATAGAATATTGTTATAACTTTGTTATTTCCTTGACAGCTGTCAAAAGTGAAGTTTTATATCAAAGTAGAGAGATACAGAATTTTGTGATGGAGCGTTATTTGGCACAACAACGAAGAGAAATTGTAAAATTGTATTTCCAAAACGTTTCTTCTATAATTTCAACTCAACGCGCTTTTAGGCGAGCATTTCCTAATCGACGACCGCCACACGGAGAAACAATTCGACGTTAAGCAAACGAATTTTTGCAAAATGACACAGTAAGTGATGTAAAGCATACTGGAAGACCTCGTTCTGATCGTTCAAACTAAAATATTGAGCTTCTTCGGGCTAATGTTCAGGCAGAACCAAAAACTTTCACAGACAATCCTAATTGCGCTGCACGTCTTATTGTGGAAGTGTTTGGTTGGTCTTCCAATATGATTTACATCACTTACTGTGCCATTTTGTAAAAAATAGTTTGCTAAACGTCGAATTGTTTCTCCGTGTGGAGGTCTTCGATTAGAATATGCTCGCCTAAAAGCGCGTTGAGTTGAAATTATAGAAGAAGAGTTTTGGAAATACAATTTAACAATTTCTGCTCATTGTTGAGCCGAATAATGCTCCATAACAAAATTCTGTAGGTATCTTTCTGCTTTGAAATAAAACTCTGACAGTTGTCAAGGAAATAACAAAGTTATAGCAATATTCCATAGCTGGGTATATTTTGCCGCACCCATTATGTATGTGTATAAGACTTTTTTGTTCATTTTGATCCCCTGAACACATTGTCCAAATATTGGGGTTTCCTTCCTAATCAAGCAACCACCTTATACTTGAACTGCATTCTAGCTATTTTGACTGCCTATGTTCACATTATCCACCACCCATATATGTATTATAGTAAGTAACGTGAGCGCCAAAAAGCATTGGTCAGTTTCAATACCTAATAAAAACTCATACACTTCACATATGGAATCAATGATAATTTCTTCATAAATCGGAAACTTGGGAGTTTTGTTTCAATGTTTGACATCCTCCGAAAGTGACAGTTTGGTGTGCTGTTTCACCGTCAAAGATTATCGGGGCTCATTTTTTCGAGGAAATTGGTGAAACGGTAACGGTTACATCTCAAAGACATTACATGCTTTAAAGATCTTTTTATTGCAAATAGAGGAGGAGATAGTAAATGAATATTGGTTTCAACAGGACGGTGCTACAAATTACACCGCAAGAATTAATACGAATTCCAAATAAACTGATTTCTTGCTATGGTGACCTTCATTAGCCCTCGAGATCGCAGGACATAACCACTCCTGATTTTTTCTTTGGGATTACTTGAAGAGCAGAGTATTTACAAGAAAGATAAGAAATCTGGAAAAGCTTAAAATGTTTATTCGGGAAAATATTGAAGCTGTACTGCAAGATATGCGGCAACGTGTGATGAGAGATTTCGGCCACCGTTTAAAAGAGTGCATTCAACAAGAGGGGAGTCATTTAACCCACAGCATTTTTCATAAGTGAATCTCCCATTCTTAGTCTTTAAGAAATAGTTCTGATTAACTGTATAATTTAAGCAAATAAATTGTTATTACAAATTGAAACTGACCAATGCTTTTTGGCGCTCACTGTATTACATATATGCCACTACCAACATGTAAACTCGTAATAATCAAGCTGACGTGAGACGTGATCCCCATTCCTGATGTTCTTATTCCATACAGTTTCAAGGTTACAGTGGAAGAGCAAGTGCAAACTTGAACTGCGCCTTGTGATTTCCATGGGCAACCCACAGTAATATTATTTTTAATTATTTAATAATTATTCTCAATTGTATTTGCCTGGGAAATAAAGACATTTATTATATACGTTGTATGGATCTAATGTCAACTGTTTTCGACATATTAACAATTTTATACAAAAAAATGCCGAACTTCTGGCGGCTGCTGTAAGTAACAGAAAACAATTGACTGAAGGAAAACGTTACTAAAAAATTATGATCTTCGTGAACTATCTTTTAGGTGGAATATGGTGGATCTGAGTATAATGCTATACAGGGTGCTCAACATTTGCAAATATAATAATTTCGATTTTTTTTTCAAAAGAAACGCCCTGTATATTTTTGTATTTTTGAAAAGTTCTTTTAATGAGCTTTCTTTTGATATGTTACTTCATACCTGTAAGTTCAACTGTTTTTCAGGTATGCATAAACAATTTAAGCCTGAGATGCCTTATTTCAAGGAAAAAAAAACAAACGCCGTTAATATAATGATTTAAACACTTGAGCTCTCCAAAAATAAAAACACAAAACCAGGTTTAGAAAATATAAATTCAGTCAGTGTTGATACAAGGAATAATAAACACGAAAAAATGATTAATGCAGAAATAAATTAATTCCAAGGTCAATTAAAATCAGACATAAAAACAAAAGCCAATACACCAAAATCCTATACGTAATTACATTAAATGTTCAAATAGTTCTTCTTTCCTACTCTGAGTATTAAAGCTGTACAGAGCTCATAATCAGCAAATATAATAATATTGATTTAGTTAAGTGGAACACCTTGTATATTCCTGTATTTTTGAAAGTACTTTTAATGAGCTTCCTTCTGGCAGTTCATTTCATAGACCTAAATTCAATCGCTTTTCAGATTTAATTGTTTTCTGCGTTTTTTCGTTTTTCTGTATTTGTTATTTCTAGTTTTGGGTAGTGGCTGAATTTTTGTTTTCTAAACTTGGTGTTATTTTTTTTTTTGGAGAACTCTAGTGTTTAAATCATTATTTTAAGGTTTTTTGTTTGTTATCCCTTGAAATAGAGCATCTTAAGGAGCTTAAATTGTTTTTTTTGTTCAAACACGCATATCTGAAAAACAGTTAAATTTAGAAATATGAAGTAACATATCAAAAGAAAACTCATTAAAAGGACTTTTCAAAAATATAAAAATATACAAGACGAAATCGAAATTACTAAATATGCATATGTTGAGCACCCTGTATAGCATTAATACCCAGATCCATCATTTTACACCGGAGAGGTAGTTCATGAAAATCATAATTTTTTAGTAATGCTTTCCTTCATTCAATTTTCTGTTGCTTACACCAGCCACCAGAAGTTCAGCATTTTTTTGTATAAAGTCGTTAATATCTCTAAAACAGTTAACGTTAGACCCATACAACTTTGTATCAAAATTGTGAGTATTTCAATGCAAAACTTTTAAGCTACCCAAATATAGGGCATTCCATTTAAAAGTAGTTTTGATTCGCCACACTTTTTTAAGTCACCCTGTACAATCAAAAATATTTTAATAGCTTGCACTACCTCTGTATCTACAACTTTTATATACACAATATTCATGTAACTCCCATAGTTTTAGAAATATCTTCCACCCCCGCTTCGTTGCAGGATCCTGTATAAATAACGGAAAATGTACAATAAGGAAGAATTTTTAGTTGTAGCTTTCATTTTGAAGAAAGGTGTTTCCGAGTAACTTTTTCTAGGCGAACACTATTAAATCACACACACATGGGATGAGAATAAAATCATTTTCCTGCGGCATCCCTCTGCATTTGTACGATTTTATAACAATTCGATTTTTCTCCTGTATGTGATTTTATATGTCTAACTCCCATTTGTGACCACTTATAATTAAAATAATTGCTTTTAGATGTTTTACATTCAGAAACAAAACAATAATAGAGTTTTTTGCCTGTGCGAGTCTTCGAATGCTGAACTAAATTACTTGACACTTCATGCTCACCAGCAGAAGAATATTGTACTGTTTCTAAAGCTGATCTTATATGTGTCGATGGGCGACATTGATTTGTACGGGCTATCATATGTTGTACAAAATTACTCTCATCTTCTGTTTGATGTTTACAGACTTTACGAGCAAATGGTTTCTCCATGAGGCTTTTATTTGCATCACATGTGGAAGGCAACTCATCTTTTATATCAATTTCGTTTTGTTTAATATCCATTCCGCTATAAGCTGCATAGTCGGAAATACCTTCAACAATATCTTCTTTTACATGTAAATTTTCATCGACCTTTACACATTCCTGTTCCAATTGCCAAATTAATGTAAAAAGTTTGGATAAACCTGGGACCTTAAATGTTTCTCAACAAAGATGTTGAAACTGTAATCCTTCCATATTCACAAACTTACAAATTTGTTTTGACATCTTACTAACTGTAACACATGCACTTCACAAATCAAGAAACATTTCAGCGAATGGCTAATACACGATTAGTTAGGTACATCTTTTTGACAGAATACTTTATTAATATCATCGTAAACACAATTTACCTACAATCAAAAAAATTAACATGCTACAATAGTATAATTTATTCTTATAATACAGTAATACTGGTTTCAGCAATAATTAATAGTAGCATATTAAAATACAAGTTGCAGAAGGCAACTATTCAAGCACGAATTTGAAATTCACGAGCCGCATAGCGGCGAGTTGAGGAACAAATGAGTGCTTGAAGGACCTGCAACGAGTGTTTTATACTATTTTTGCTATTTTGCCGCTTTATACCATTTTATAAATTAAAAAATAAAAATGTTTTCTATTTTGCGTTTAGAATAACTTCATTCTAGCACCCAAATGACGTCATTTCATAGCGACTTATTCTAACACTCAAATGACGTAATTTGGGTGTTAGAATGGAGTTATTCTAAACGCAAAATAGAAAAACGTAATTATAACACCTACACCCAAGTGAAAATTAGAATACAAAATAAACAATTGTAAAATCTTACTTTATTATTTACTAGACAAGTAAAATATATCACTGTTAATACATCCTAAGGTTTGCAATTCTTAACCAAAAGCTGTACGTTTATATTAGATTATTTTCTTAAGAAGTACTAGCAATGATTTAAGAGAAGCTAACACATTATTCAGCTTAGGTATCTAATATTTAGCTTAGTCAAATGAATAAAGCCCATTGAACTGTTTGTTTGTAAATGCTAGCAGACCGTTTTGGCGTTGTTCTATACAGGGGCAGAAGAGAATTAGAAATATGAAACCTTCCCCATAAAATGTACACAGGGGTGTCCAACCCGTGGCCTTTTTCATTAATTAATGCCGCTCGCTAAGAGTTCACTTAAAAAGGTTTACATTTGAAATTTGTTTTGAAATTAAATTATATATAATATAGGTAACTATAATTTGTCAATGTAAGTACACCAAATTTAATAGCAAACTTTATTTGAAAGCCTTTGATCTTGAAAATATAAAATTATTGACTGCGGCGCATTTTGAGAATTGCAGCCCACGCTCACTTTAGCAGGAGAAGTTTAGGCGCTCTTATCTAAAATATTCAATAAGGTCCAACATTATGTACTTGATACATATACATAATATGTATCAATATATAACTATAATAGCTACAATTAAGCTAAAATGCTTTTACTCACGTATTGAAGGGTTATAACGATACAAAACAGAACATAGATATATCCGTTTTCGTGTTTTCCCGTTCAGAAAAAGTGATTTTCGAAGTGATGTATATCTGTCAGTTTGTAAGTCTATCAGTTTATTAGTCTGTCAAGCTGCCTGTGTCCTCTCTACAGCTCAGATGGTTTAACTGATAATCCTCAAAATGTATATCTTTGTTTTTAATATACATTTGGAGATCCCACTAATTTTTGGTTAAAATGGGGTAACCGGAATTGGTACTTTGCCCTTATTTTTTATGCTTTCGCAGAAAATTTTATAATTGTTTGATAACAATTAAATGTCATAGAACAAGATGATACATTGTGTAATTATATACAACTTTTGTTCAAGATTATAAGAATAACAGTTTTTCAAAACATTGCAAAATCAAAGTTTTACAAAATCTTTTTCCAAATAAATATGTTTAAAACTGTTATACAATGTATCCGCGGATTGAGTTCACATAAGGTGTAAATGACAAAACAGTTTAGAGTTAGATGTTAATATTCTAGGAATCGCTCCTGCTTGTTCTCAAACCGAGATTTTCAGAAAATGTGTTTCTAAAACCGATTTTTAAAAAATGGCCAAGAGTAAACTACCTTTATTAAAAGAGATAACAAAAAAGTATTAAGAAAAGTTGTTTAGAATTAAGAGTGATGGTATATTCTCAATTTTCAGACAAATCGGCCTACTTTGATTAATTTTTTTTTAAATTTTTATACCAACTTTCTTTTTGTCGTAGCTGTAAGAGGCAATTCATTATTTTTAACTCGAAACTGTTTTGTCATTTACACCTTATGTGAACACAATCCGAGGACACACTGTATATTACGTAATTATAGTATATAACGTTTGTCAAAAAAGTTTCTTGTTAGCATAGTTTTTGAAAAATCGCAAATTGAAATTTTTACAAGCACTAAAAGAAAGTCGTGTGGTGACCACACTTCTTTTGTTTTGTGGAAATTCAATCTACTCTTAGAAAAACCATTGACAACCAGCATTGTCACTAGATTGCATGGTGGTGGTACATAAACTTTTGGTTATTAATTTTACAATGAGTTTAGGTTTCATGTTGACTGGTTGACAACAGGGTTGCCACCTTTCTAAAAGTGAAAAACAGCGGGGCGGATGCTCTCCTCTAGTAAATTGTTTAAATATTAATCTAGAATTCTGAATTAATTCCTACATATAAGGGATAAAAAAAGAAACCAGCCTTGTAGCTATGCCTATGACTGTTCCGCCTGTCTAATTACTACATTTACTAATAGAATCACTCACCGGTTTGGCAGAAGTACTCCTATTAAATCATTTTTCTACACACATTAATGTTCAGTCTAACAAAAAAATGTTGAAATGCTCCCCTGATTTGCAACACAAGTCCAGGATCGTCTCAGCATTGCAGATCTTACATTTGCAAACAAAAATGGTTACTGTCGAATTCTTTGTACAGGATTAAGAGCATATAAACATCTCATTGTGCATAAAATGATCCGTTTTCATTTTTATTAAACACGTACGCGTCAAAGGCACCACAACACTGATTACTAAATCCATTTTTAAAATAGTACACTTAGTCACAAAACACCTGCGGCATTTCTTTTCTTACGAGTGTACCAGTGGTATGTGTAACTACATTTGCGAGAAACTTTAATAAATTATTACTCGAAAACGTACTTGACGATTTTTGAAATCTTTTGGGAATATCATTACTTCATTATAACCTATACCCGTGTTTGTTTTAACTACGATGAATTTTTGGCACACCCTGTATAATCATAATCAATGTTTTTCGATCAATAATTAAATTAATCCTGGCGTCTTTTATTAAATTATTTGGTTTAGTATATCTTCCTGTTACATATTACTATTAATACTGAAAATACCCTATTTTAGCACATTTGTTTAGTAACTCACACAATATCACAAGTTAACGAATATACTTCATTGCAAGTTAAGGTCATGGCCCAGTCAAATGTTACACAAAAAATGCATGAACTAACATTAAATGGGGTATTAATAATTTTTGTAGACGTGTTTCGAACCATTACTGGGACTACAAATCCAGATTTGCAACCCTCAGAAACCTGTGCTCGCTAAATGGCGGTCGAAAAACAGTGATGTTTCGGACTTTTTTCAATTTTTTGACAAGATCTCCTAAACTATGCGTTTCTTGGAAACAATATTGTATAGCTCTTTTAAAGTAAATTAAATTTCCTACAAAATAGTATCAAAATTGTTTTTGTAAATTATATAGTTACCGAGGTACGGCTTTTCAAAGATTGACCTTTTTTAAAAAAGTGAACGTTTTAAGTTTTCTTCATGTTTCGAGTTGGGATACCGGCAAAATGACACGTCCTACAGAAAAGTCAAAAGCATGAAAGATGTAGAAAAATTAATAAGTTTTAATTTGAGCTAAGGCTCTTGTAGCTCAGATAGTCTCGTCAGAAATTACAAAAAACAAAAAGAAGAAAAAAATGTTTTTTTGGTTGAAAGTTAAGTAACAGCGTTTCCTTCAACAACACCTTCTTCTTCTTCTTCTTCTTCTTCTTCTTCTGATAGGGCTTGTTTTAAGCTGCACTGAGACCTATTGGTCCATTGTGCTCCCACCTAATTTGTTATGGGACTCGTTTGAAGAGGCCGGTTTCCAACGCGAAGGAAAGAATCCTACCTATAGGAACGTCCCTTATCGCCTGGGGTTCCACCAGGCCGGCTTCAAAATGTTTATGTCGCAGTGTTAGGAGAGCCACACATTGACATAAAACATGAATTGAGGTTTCTTCCTCCAACTGGCACTTCCTGCAGGTGGCATCATTTACGATTCCAATTGTGAATAAGTGCTTCTGTAGGTGACCGTGTCCTGTTAGTAAACCAGTCACGATCCTAATGTTTTTCCTGCTCATTGACAGGAGAGTAAAGGTGTTGGTAGGCGACATTTCCCCGATGAGGAGTTTTGCCTGACGTAGCCTTGGTACCGAGGCCCAAACAACATCTTAATTAATGTTAGTAGAGGGAAGTGGATGGTTCTGGAACCTCCCCCCACCACTTGACCTTGAGTTCAAGGCCAAGGCCACGTTCAAGCCCAAGGTCACATGCAAGGCGAGGCCACGTGCAAGCCCAAGGTCATGTTCGAAGCGAGGCCACGTTCGGAGCGAGGCCACGTTCAAGGTCAAACCCGCGTTCGAGGTTAAGGCTACTTTAAAAAAATTCAAGGTCAAGATCGCGTTTACGGCCAAGGTCATAGAAAGAGTTAAGTAGTGCTTAGAACAGACTGCGCTTAACATATTTATTTAAAAAATTAGGCATGAAGTAAACGCCTAGGATACTTCATGTCTAAATTATGACTCGACTAGGATTCGAACCTAGGTCTCCCCGTATATCCGCAATCTGCAGCCGAGGGTATCTTTACCTCTAGACCATCGAGTCTGATAGAAGATTTGGTTACTCATCCAGAGTACCTTCGTAGAGTGAAAGATACACATAATTTAATAAAAAAAGTTATATTTAAGATGCACATACAAAGAGTAATTACAGTAGTGGCTAGACTAAATGATTATAATACCAACAGATTAAGAAATACGTTACAGACATACACATTAGAGCGAATAAAATAGTGCTTAAAACAATAGTAGATATACAGCAGGAATTATCCGTGGGCGAGAGCAGCTTCTTCAAGACATCAGGTTTATTTTTTAGCAAAATCGTTTGCCAATTCGTATCTACCGCATATGAAGGGAAATGGTATTTTATCTTGAACGTTAAAACGTTATGTTCAGTAAAGTTGTTCACTTGTATTTTAAAAACGGAAATAGTTGTCAAGGAACTGGTATCCATTTTACGCCACGTCACGTTGTGCACTCCATCATTGTAGGCGAAAGAAGCTGAACTGCACCGCGGCGGTTGAAGGACGTAGAGAATCCCATCATGAACTGCAGCGAGAGCAACCAAAAATTGTATTGGTAGCATGTTCAACAAGTCGATGGCAACTAGTGAATGGTTTGGCGCCGCACTTTGCATCACTTATGACAACAGCAACCTTTTGTTTTGTCGGCCGCACCCGTTCCATTGTTGCCAGCCACATCTACTCCTGGGGAAACATGCAACGCATCGAAAAGTTGATAAGTCAAGTCTTCGATGGTTTGTAATTGCTGGTAGACCTTGGCAATTTTGCAGTTGGGTGACCAACGGAGGTGTTCAGATAGGGGTTTGTCATTGCGCTCCCAACCAGAAATTTGAACTCCGCAGTAGAAACACTGTACACAATTAATCGTGTCACTGATGCAAAAGAAACCGGCATTTGCTAGCGATTCTGGAGTTTGACCTCGACTCCAATCGCCGAATGTTCGTAGCCGTTTGGAGTAGCTCCCAAATTCTGGATATCGAGCTTCTGAGCTCATGATGGCAACTAACTACGCACACGTTTGTGAAAGCTTTATATTCTACAATTCAAGGTCACAATCTCGAAACTTTAAAATAAAACCACAGAAATATTTCTAAATATATTTATTTCCAAGTATAAGTTATATATGTAACTTCCCCATCCTCCAGTAGGCCTAGGTACCGGTCCACTGGCTTGAAGATGTTGGTCTGCCACCACACAGCTGACGATCCGTCGAAGACTGCAGGCCACGTCCGTAAGGTGGTCGTCTCCGCTAGGGTCTCTCCTTGTAGGTTCAAGGCGTACTCCATTGTGACCACTGCCTGGAGAGACCGTTGAGAGGATGCTGGAGGGCAACTAGCCAAAAACCGGCGAAAATGACGGTAAAATTGTTCTGCATTCTTAAAGTTAGTTGCCATAGCTGCTTGATGATTATGGTAGGTGCTGGAGGATTATGATGACTGTTACGGAAAACAGGCAACTTAATATAGGTGCGTAGTCAAGGATGGGAACGTAGAAGGTCAAGGGTCTTACCTTGAGATTCACATATAAAGCGTAACGTTTTTCCACCACGGCTACCAGTCATCATGCCTGATATTGTTGTTGATGCCCTCTTTGAAGATGCTCCTACATTTTACAAGGAGTTTGAATACTTCATCACCTCCGAACCGAGACCTCCATCAGCTCGTCAACTCCAGGCTGTCGTAACAATAGACTATTCCATGAGTCTGGGAAGCGAGCGCCTATGGCAGTCGACCCTCCTGAGGACGCTACCCACCACATACGAGGGTGACCCATTCCTGTGGTGGCGGCGGCATGTAGAGGTCCCCATCCAGCGCTTTCTCGCTCGGCTAGCAGATGGGGATGTAGTGTATATTACTTATTGTTGGCTTAATTAAATATATGTATATAAAGGGGTCTGTGTTTTATTACACTCCTACCGACGTCTATGATTATTGATATTTTATAAGTAGAAGCCCACGCTTTCAGTATTCATATCCAGTTCGACGCTTGAGCAATGCCTATCGATAAATTTGGTAAACATATGCATGCGAATTCCACGTCACACCCGCAGGTGTTTGTGGTTGAAGAGCTAAGCGAGCCTTTATATTATGAACGAGATTTACAACTAGTATCCATTGCCGTCAATGATGATAGATGGTACATCCTAGCGCATGGTGACATCGAATATACTATTCCCTTCCGTGAAGCTGAAATAACAAACGTCTTACTTTATCCCGAAAATACCGAAATTTATATCAACAGGTTGGGGTCATATAAATTAGACGAAATGATCGGGAAGACATTAAAAAAGGGTGATATGCTAAAATTTTGGGCAGTCAAGCCAAATATGTTATATGTGGAATTTCAACTCAAGGTTCCCATAATTGTTGAGTCCAAAAAGGTAGTGCAGTAAACATGACTTCAAGGTTGCGTTTACGGTCACCTCCTACCACATATAACCTTGGAAATGTGAAAATAAAAGCGCGTAGAAGAGTCTGCAAGGGTAGTAGCATCCGATAGTCGTGCAGAAATGGAAGCCTTGTTGAAAGCTATCGAGGTAGTTCAGAGTAATAAAGCAAGAAAGCCGCAACCACTGTTCTGTCCAGAACTTCTGAATAGTAGAACGTACAAATTAAATAAATCAAGTTCTAAGTACGTGAGTGTAGGGTTTGATTGGAGTTCGCAATTTAACCCAAGTATTATAATACGGGGTGCCAAAAATGACTGGGTGCAGTTAAATGAATGGGAGTGGACAGCCCTGATTGCAAATCAAGGAGTGATTTCCAACTACTTCTATTCTCTCGACGGTGAGTGGCCTGCTCTGGAAATAGGAAAGAAGAGCATTGTATTTGAAGCGATCCAGACAAGGAAAATAATCAAATTGGAGGAAGTGGGCTTGTCAGAGGTGCGTTTAGCGAGCGAAACTGTAGAAGAATTGTGGCGCTTGCAGAAACTCGTGGAAGCGCGATTCGCACAATTAAAAGCGTTACACTTTGAGAGTTTCTATAAAGAAATAGTGAAGGGTGTAGCAAACCTTTGTGGAGACTGTTTAGTAAATGTATGGTCTGTAGTGGATCAGCTGGAGGAGAACTCTGAAAAGACTGCGTGTATGGTGGAAGTGCTAACGTTCGCAAGTTCTATGGTAAAGTGCGACATCGAAGTGGAAGCCCTGAGTCGTCAGTTGGCAGTGTAGTCATGTGGATGAATTATAGAGAGGCTGCTCGACCGGCTGCAAGAGACGTACCTAGTGCGGTTGAACGATTAGTGAGTTCGTTAAAGGATTTAGCTTTCGAAGCGTCGCACGAAGTCGTATATGGGTTAGGACGTTCCGGATTCAGTGACGAAGAGTTGTATAAAAAAGAAAAACAGTACAAAAACGGTGCAGCTGTCGGTCAACTATTTTTAGACGGAGCCATAAATGAAGGCCTCCTTGTAGATTTAATGGATAGTCTTGGCCTAAAATGGCATATGTGTGAAGTAAAAGCCTTTATAGAGAGGAAGGAAAATGAAGAAGAGCGTGCAGTTTGACGACTCGAAGAATAAGATGTACAATTTGCATACGTGGACGTATGCGTTTCGAGAAGCTCGGAGAGGACGGTGGGAACGAGAAGCTGTGGATAGGTTGCGGTTCCATCGGAGGATACTTACTATGGATGAAGTACTGCGAGACGTCTTGTGCGCCGAACATAGGCGAACAATTTATGTAGAGCGCTTTTCCACTAGTACGTAGATGTTTAATCCGTGTAGTTAAACGGTATATATTGTAAACAAATAAAAACAATAAAAATTAAAAAGATTGTTTTATTCCATTATGTAGTGATTATAAATATGATACACGTTAGATAAAGCGCAATAACAAATCGGTTTGGAATGATATAAACAAGCGGGTTGTGATGGGGTGAGGGCCGGCCTTTCTTCCACTTCGATGATTGGGATGGTAGTAAAGCGGCGTAGAAAAGTTGCCTTTTCTCGACCTTTCACATATATTTCGGTGACACCTTGCAGAAGACGTCGTAAGATTGCAGGAAACATGTATGCTGGAGTAAATCCCTCATTCCAGTCGATGCAATGGTGATTAGTCATTACCCAGTGGGCTTGTTGTTGTAAATGAGGTGTTAAGGAATGGAGGGCGAAAGGGGGTTTAAAAATGTGGTGAGATACTGAGGTACCGTCGTAGGAGGCCAATTCTTTTGGGGTAAAGTGCTTATCGGACGTCTTAAAACCTTGAATATCGATAATGATCTTCATCGTATTAGGTATAGGGAGCATGGTCTAGTTACGCTAAAAGTCGAGGTGCAACTGAAGTGTTTTGCGAAATTACAGTTGTTTAACTGCTTTTGACAATGCGTTGTAAGTAAAAACTCGATCGTGAAGAACGAGACAATACGCAGTTGTGTTGGCTGGCACGTTAGCGGAAGTTTCAAATTCAACACGAAAAACGACAGCGTTTGCATGAAGGTAGTCTTTTTGATGGGAACAATCGATTACAACAATGGGCGCCTTGTCTGCAAAGTCATGGCGGGAGAAGAAGGGCTCATCGATTTTGCTATAATAAGATGATTGAAACTTGGAATACATGTCGTATAATGTTGCGTAATGATTGAGTGCATAATTGTTATGTAAATTGTCGTATGGGAATCGTTCGGTGTTCAGATAAACTCGGAAATTAGTAAGACCAATTTTATCGAAATTAGCATTGTCCTTAGCGATTAGCCCCGAACGACCTGATTGAAACCCTACGATGACATATCTGGGGGTTTGTAATTTTGTGCTTGTAGCGATAGCGTGAGAATGTTGAGTCACAGCATGAACACCGGGTATGATATGAAGCTGCCAGCTGCGAAATGCGACTTGAGTGTCAATATTTTTATCGATGTATTTGGTCAGGGCTAATTCTTGAGCAAGACCTGGAGTGATATGAGGAACCTTCCAATATAGTTTGTCAATCGTAACTTTAGCCGTCTCCCCTACGGTAGCACTGAATACGGCGTCGGCATCGGTATTGCTGCGAATTAATACGAGTTCTTGTCGAATGTTAAGTATAACTTTACCATAATCTTCAGCGAATCCTAACAGCATTCTCAACGGTATGCAGGCACTAAAGTTACCTTCCTGATCGGTAATGGCAGGATCGCCGGCGGCAAACCAACCTGCATTTTGAAGCTTTTTAACGTCAGCGGAACTGTAGGACACATATCCCTTAAGAGTAGACGTAATACCAGGTTTGGTGACAGAGTCGACAACGACGCCATTGATTTCGTATCGGATTTCGCTAAATAAGTGAGCCAAACCATTGTTAAGGAATTTAGCCGTTGTAACTTCACCGTTTTCCTTCCGCAACTTTCCCTCTAGGTACAGATAGCTCAGGCCGGGAAGAGTTGACATATCTTCGGGAATTGGAATTCGAATTTCATCGTTATAGTCAAAACGGTTTGTATACGGTTGATGTGTGTGCAATTGATTGCTAATGATAGAAGTGTCGACGAGGACTCGCTCTCCAATATTTAAAATACTCATTACACTATTGTAAAGCCTAAGGACCGCAAGAAGTCTCTGTTTGCTTTAGTTAGCTGCGTGGTGGACGAAGCCGTACTGATCTTACTAGGGTGTGGGCGACGATTCTTATAGGAAGTAATACAGGGGTGGTACGGAGTGGTGAATCGAAAACCCATTACAGTTTCTTTAAATGTAATGTTACCGTAACGGTCTCCTTACTAAAACTGACAGGATTATCCGATTGGTCTAGTATTTTAATAGTTAAGTTAGTGATCTGTTTCGTGCTGATCGGTAGATAGATGACAGGGTTAGGGGTTTCCACTATTTTGTACCCGGGTGGTACTATGGGGAAGAATTGGTGAATGATATGGCCGGGCTTACCATTTTTATATGAACCAACGGAGATGTTGCAATGAATAAGAATCGAGTTGATGTTCAAAATTTTCGTAACATGTTCAGCTGTGTGCCACCTATCTGCAGCATAAACTTTTTTCTCAAAGCCTAACATGTCCCGGATAGTATTGTCGCTTTGAAAGTCGATTGGAACGGTGGACTTTATTTCGGTTTTTAAGGTGCTGTTGTTTCCGCGTAGCAGTACCTGTTTAACACCCACATCAGAATCGAGTTGGTTATGTAAAAATTCAGCAATGTCGGTAATTTCATATGCTCCTTCCGGTATAATAATAGGAGGTTCTCCAACAAGATGAAATTCATTGTTGGGAGGTCTAACGTTTGGAATAGTATAGTAGGTTTCGAAACTTAACAATCCCAAGACGTATTCGCTACCATCGTCTAAAAAAATGGGAGGGTCAAAATTTGCAGTAAGAACAGATGAATTTCCCGTAAGAGTGAATATACTGGACATGATGAAGCGCGGCACTTAAACTGACGACAAAAGCGGTTTTGCAAAGTTATATAAGAATTTGAGACACAAATGTCCACATGTGTATGATGCGAGTTTTTGATATCTATTAGAGTTGTACATAATTGTGTTGTTGCTACCATCGCTGCGAAAGTAGTTTACTAATTCGGGAGGAGGTTGTAAGCGACCTATGCTATCGAAATACAGAACAAATCGATCAGCTTTAACGTAGGCTGTCCAATGTGTGCCAGGTCCAACATCATCGTCTAAGTTAGTAACACCACATTCTCGTTGACGAATTTTGTCAGGTAGGGCATCTCGCATAAATATCCCCCTAAAATGGGGAATTTCTAAGCGTTTAACGTACTGTGCAATATCGATGTTCGTCAACGCTCGGCGTGGTAGCTTCAACGGTAGTTTTTTGACTGATACGGTCGTAGATATAGCCCTTTTCCTCGAGCAATGGATTCCATAGCTTTGTTATGTCGCTCTTTTTCCTGGAGATCCTTTTTAGAAGCCTTTGAGTCGCCAACCGCTTTAGCGACTGCTGCAGCACCGCCTCCGAGAGACCCCAATGCTCCTAATGCAGCAAGTATGGGTACAAGCGGCAATATACCTCCTCTCTTGGGAACAGGTACTACTCTAGAACGAATTCGGCGTTTCCTTCGCGATTTAAAAACGACCGCCCCTCCAATACGTTTACGCCTACTACACCTTGTACGCTTCCGTTTTCTAGATACCCCCGTACCAAATTTTTGCGCAATACCGGCAATAGGTAGTGCACGCTTTCGTTTCCGGGAGACTCTCACACCAACAGTGGGTTGTGTACGCTTCCGTTTTCTAGATACTCCCGTACCAAATTTTTGTGCGGCAATAGGTAATGTACGCCTTCGTTTTCGGGGGACCGTCACACCAGCAGTGGGTAGTGTACGCTTCCGTTTTCTAGATACCCCCGTACCAAATTTTTGCGCGGCAATAGGTAGTGTACGTCTTCGTTTCCGGGGTGTTTCCATAGCAGCAATGGGTTCTGTACGCTTCCGTTTCCGGGAGACTCCCATGCCGAGTTTGGTTTTCCCTTTCATAATCCCTGTAACAGCAAGAGCTGCCGCTCTTTCTCCAAGAGTAGAGTCTTTTGCTTTAACGCGTTCCCAAGCTTTCTGTGCAAGAACTTTATCCGCCGCGTGACGTGTCGAAAGATTGCTGGATTGTGAGTATGCGATGTCGTGTTGCTTGCAAGCCTCGTCCAGAGGGTTTCTTCCTCGATCACCTCGAGAAAGTCGTTTGTTTAAACGAGTGCCAGGTCCGCAAAACTTGTAACCTGGTATATGTAATTCGAAAGGCAACTTGTCAATAAGGGTGTTCAACAAACCGCGACCTTTCCGTCTTACGATTCGACGACGACTACGAGTTTTACGTCTAGTATAACTCATCTTAAAGAAACGCTCGTCGAAGAGCGACTGACGATGTGAAGCTTAAAGGGGTAGATATATACTTAGCACAGCGCGGTTAGAAGCTAGTTCGCCCCCGTCCGAAAACGATGAAGAACGTCAAACTTGTGAAACAAAAATGTTCGCTGCCGGTAGTAAATCATACAGTAAATTCCATGTCACAGAGGTTCAGACGACACGGCACTTTACTGGGTATAGGATGTAAAAGGGGGTTGATCATTGGTCCTTCCGGCTCTGGGAAAACCAATGCGATGATCAGTCTTTTGGTGCACCGCAATGGGGTGCGGTTTCACAACTTGTATTTGTATTCCAAAACCCTTGACCAACCTAAATACAAATTTCTGAAGATACTTCTGAAGTCACTAAAAGAAATCGGATTCTACGAATTCAGCGAGGGGTGTGAGGTTATCAAACCACACGAGGCGAAAGAAAATTCTGTTATTGTGTTTGATGATGTGGCATGCGACACTCAAAGCATAATTAGAGATTATTTTAGTTTCGGACGTCATCGAAATATAGATTGTTTTTACCTCTGTCAGACTTACTCATCAATCCCGAAACAACTGGTACGAGATAATGCGAATATCATAATCGTATTCCGGCAAGACCACACCAATCTTAAACACATTTACGATGATCATGTAAACACAGACATGTCATTCGAAAAGTTTAAAAACTTATGTTCCCACTGTTGGATCAAAGATCATGGATTTTTAGTTGTCGACAAAGAAAGCGAAATCAACGCCGGTCGTTATAGAAAAGGGTTTGACAGTTATTTCACTATATAGGCATGGACCACTGCTGTACAAATTATTAGTCTACGAACAACGACAGTAATAGCAACATGGACAAACGGTTAGTAAGCGATCTTATTAAAGCTAGAAAGGCTGTCAGGCGGAAATATGAAACTTTAAAAGCAGATATCGCCGAATCTCAGACGGCTCTTGCGGAGCAATTTAAACCAATTTCCCAACCACTCACGGAATTGCTAACATCCATCAAGCAAGAAGGTGGTCAAACAATACAGCAAGAAGTAGGACCTATGCTGAGAACCATCAAACGACGAGTGTCCACACCATCTATCCTACCCCGTCCAAGAAATGGTAAAACCCCCGTACGAGCGTCAACCCCCGACATTGCCATTCCCGGACCTTCGACTTCAGCGTTGGTAACATCCACACCTAGATTTCTTGACAGAGAAGTATTGTATGAGAGTTTACCGGATGAGGAGCAACAGGTGGAGGTTCAAGAAGAAGCGGCAATTGAAACTTCGGTAGCAGAGGCTAGGGAAACCGTGCGACAAATGATGGAACCGGAAGTTCTAGGGGAATACCTGGAACAGTTCTCAGGGTTAGCTAGAAAATATATCGAGGGAATGATACGAGATACAGAGAGCAAGTACGATCTCCATTATGGAGTTCGATGGGACATAGACACTGATAAATTTGCAATTGGAAATAAACAGCTTACTTTTGAGGGTCAGGACATGGTTATTACAGATCACGGAAATAGAATAGTATACAAAGGCACCCCCGGCTTTTACGAATTAATGTTCTTAAAGAAACCGATAATTTATACAACCAAAGACCATGAAAATTACTATGACATAGTGAACCGGTCCGCAGCAAATCGTAAGAACTACGATCCAACCCAAGGGATAAGCGGTAACGCCGGCTCAAAATATATGAAAATAGTACGCCCCCTGGCTACCTCCTCCGGCATTAGACAACCTACCAGAGCCGCATCGAGAGTGCAGCGTACCGGAAGGGGGTTATTAACAGTAACCAATAAAAAAGTGGAATTTGTTCCTTGGAAAGATCCAAATTCATTAGTGGATCGTCTGCGCATATTACTAGCCTCTCAGGTAGCGGGGCACACCGGCCATTCCAACGAAATCGTAAGCATCACCCAAGCTCTACGAGAAGCAAAAATAATTCATTAAGACGAGTACAAAAGCAGAGGACCTATTGAATTACGATCAGAAGGTGTTAGACGATAGAGTAATGCCCATAGACAAATTTGGACGCCACTACCATAGCGCGCGCTACGGTTCTCATCGCAAACATATCTTTATGAAAGTTCAAAATGTAAACCGACTCCATATAGAGGTACCACTGCTGCTAGTGGGGCGTGGTTATGATGAAAGCGGATATTCCAAAATTTTCGGTAATAATGAGTACATTTTTCCTTTAACGATCGGTGAGATCATAAGTGTTCAAGTCAACGGACCTTTGGTAGTATCACACATCAACGGCATCAAACACGACACGCTTGTCGGTAAGACATTGCGGCGAGGAGATAAACTGAAATTCGAATCCATAAACACTAAGTTATACGTGCAACTGCTGCTTAAATGTCCCATAGCAGTCGATACAGCAACATTCGGCAATGAGTCCTAAGGAGGATCTAGTTGCAGAACTTCACAAACCAGCGCGAAGAAATTTCAAGAGACGACGGGTGATTCTCAAAGGATTGCATGATTTACTACAAGCGGATTTGGTGGAGATGCAACCATATGCACGAAGCAATAAAGGTTATCGATACATTTTAGCTGTTATTAATGCGTTTTCTAAATACTTGTGGGCTCTCCCGGTAAAACGGAAAACGGGAAAAGATGTAGCAGCAGCTATGCGAAAAGTTCTTGCTAATATGAAGGTATCTCCAAAAAACGTACAAACCGATTTGGGAAAAGAATTTTATAACAGCGATTTTCAAGCATTGATGCGACGTTACAAGATAAATCATTACAGCACGTATTCAACTATGAAAAGCAGCATCATAGAAAGATGTAACCGCACCCTTAAGAACATGATGTGGAAGCAGTTTAGTTTGCAAGGGTCCTACAAATGGTTGGACATTCTGCCCCAACTTTTAAGCAAATATAACACAACCAGGCATAGGACAACAGGTATGAGGCCGGCTGAAGTTAATCTTAAAAATGCCAAACGTCTGTTACACACCGTGTACAGCCACACAAAAACTGTAGATCCGACACCTCAAAAGTTTCATAAAGGAGATTCTGTACGCATTAGTAAATATCGCTCGATATTTAGCAAAGGCTACACACCCAGCTGGAGCAACGAAATATTCAAAATAGCCACAGTGCGACTTACAAATCCTACCACCTACAGACTCACCGATCAGGAAGGGCAAGAAATCAAAGGTGGATTTTACGAGCACGAATTACAGAAAACCAAACACTCGGACGTATACCTGGTAGAAAAGGTGTTGAAGAAGAAGGGTAATCAGCTTTACGTAAAGTGGTTGGGATTCGATAATCGTCACAATTCCTGGATATCCAAAAACAATGTTGTATAACTTATTATGATTCTATAGAACTCTTTCAATAAAACACTTTTTTGTTTTACTACCATTTATTTTCTTTAAATAAAAACTTTTTATGTTTTACAGTAATTTATTATTGTAAATGCTGAACATGAGTGACTACAGTGTTAAATAACAAATATACTTGGTAATGCGGACCCAATCAGATTTTTTGTAAAATTTAACTTACTACCTCTATCATACAAGCTAGTGTTCTTAACCTATACTATAATTGCTATATACAATAACTAAACCTACAAAGTACAAGAAAGCCGTGTAGGACCTCTGCTGTTAAGTAATAACGAATACTGTTCCGCGAACATATTGCTACGTCATCGTTTCGGCAATGCGCAGCAAGTTGTCTAGACGACTGTAAACATCTATATCACGGTGACCCCACGCTAAGGTTTTGGTAGTATTAGGAATAAGGAAGCGTTTATCATCTCGCGAAGAAAGCGCAACCTTATTCATTAATTCGGTGTACATAGTGTGTAAACGGGAACGAAACACATACATCTGACAAAATACAACTTCCCTCTTGTTTTCGACTACAGATTTATAAATTTCGGTGGTGAGGTGATTCCGAACAGCACTCTTTCTAACTCCCTTCGCCTTTTTGTCTTCTTTACCAACAGCGTTTACACAGTATGTTTTTGCACCGACCCCGTAATAGCTACACACAGCCACCCCCGCGTACTCATCCTTAAATTTGCCAACAACGGACTTGGTTCTCGAAATTCCATGCAGGCCATTCTTGTAATTTGATGTATCAAAGAGATCAAGGTGCTCTTGCATGTCGGCGTAAAAATTTTCAGTAAAAATTTCCAGGATGAATGAGTCCGTGTCCGAATACAGTAGAGACACATTACGGCCGTATGTATGCTTCAAAAATTTGTAATAAAAATCGTACATTACCGTTTTCGAAAGATCTAAAACTGAGAAACCAACATAAATGGGTTTGTTATATAAAACCGATGTTCTGTTCATTTCCACTGCTATTAAATTTTCCCCAAACCGAATTCTATCTTTAAAGTTAGGTTTCGATATCAAAGCTTCTGCCCCCATTCTATTACCAATTTTCTCCCAATGACTAATTAACTTTACAACAACCCTTTTGTCCACGTTTTCCATGGTTTTACCAAAGACGCTATTGTTAGCTAGTTTGAATGAATTTCGATGAAATTCATTGTCAGACTTGTTACGTAATTTTGTGTTTAAATCGATGTAGGATCTGAGCCAAGGAGATTGTCTAAACTTAAGTATTTTATGTGTTTTAACCAAAATCAAACCAGCCTCTAAGCATTGCCTCAAATTTCTGTAGTGAATAATATAATTGTGTTTGTCATACAAATTTGGAATTAATTTTGCATTTTTAAATTTTCCCTGTGGAGGCACCAATAGCTCGGGGCAAAAGGGAAAGTCATTGTGATCGTCATGTAAATTTTCGGGGTACCGCAAGTCAACTTCCAACACGTACCCAGTATCTGAGTCGTCCACAATTTTAAATACGTCAAAACTATCAATTTCGTCGTCAGTCAACCAAACAAAACCACCTTGCGGTAGAAACTGTCTCATACTATGAGCATACAAATTCGTTGCATCCAAATACACAATAAAAGAAGTGGGTTTGAAAGCGTTATAGTTACCCGCAAATTTATTGTTGGCAATAGCCTTTCGCCCGACGCAAGTACTGACTCCTCCACGAATACCCTTTCTAAAAAAGTGAAACATATCCATATCCGTCAACAGCTCCAACTCAACCCCCGTATATTTTAACATGGCATCCCAACTTAAACCGGGGGCGGTGAAGTACTGCGCCGGATCTAAATTATATTGATTTAAATAAAAATTTCGAAAGTTTTCGAAAACGTCTGCCAATATAAACACGTCACATTTGAGGTAAACATCGGAATAGTCGCCCAACGTTTGACATTCGAAAGTTTTCCAGACCTTAACGGCGCGTTCGTAATCGACCTCAGTAATATGCGTCTCGGTTAAATGATCATAAAACTGAGCGATTGTGGGCAACGCCGGCTCGTCTAATTTTGTAAATGAATCCAGATACGAATAGGGAAACACACCTTTCTGTCTCATCAGTTCGAATTTGATGTCATGTCCGAATTGCTTATGAATTTCAACACACTGATCATCTGATAATGTGGCGGCCAGCGATGCTAAAGAAGCACTTAAAAATCTGTAACTATCTAAAAATCGAATTTGCATATAAAGGTTTTTTCGTTTTCCGTCAACAACGACTTCATCTACCCAAAGACGTTTACCAAATGAAATATATTTTTCCTTATTTTCCGGAATGACATCAAGCTCCTCGTTATTTTGAGCTAACTGTTTGACAAAAAGGTGGGAATCGTAATTTAAATTGTGAAAAAATACGGGAATAAAATTTGGAAGTTTATAATTCAGATTGCAATTGGAATGGGCAGCTCCCCGATATTCTCCGGTCAAATGGTCGTGATCGCGAACCTTTACGTCCCCCTCTCCAAAAGGACGATTGCAAATATGACATGAAGCAGCATCCTTAAAATTTTGAATTTCTTGCGGGGCCAGAGGCTTGAGGGGTACAACATACTTTAAACTGTTGGAATATAAGGCGCGAACGTCTCTGTCTAGACGCTCAACAAACACGTCCACAGCATCCTCGCCCCTATAAATTTCGAATTTGGATAGAGTATCATCAAAAGAACATTTCAAATAATACGCGAAAGAATACGGTTTGTGCTCGCACGTTTTGATCGTATATGGTCTTTCGCGATCCGGCTCCTGATCCCCACCATCGACAGGTGATAAAACGGTCTCGAAATCTGCGTAGCAAACATAAGGCACTTTCAATTGCTTATGATAATTATCAAATTTAAGAATGTTCTGGGGCCTCACCTCCCCACACTTATCCGTGATCGGCTCTGTCGTAGGCAACTTTGTGCACACATGATTACAGTCAAAAAGCTTATGGTTCTCCAGATGGGCATCGGTGCGAAAGTAATTTAGACAACCATTACAAAAATGTTTTGCATTTTCCCTAGCCGTTATTTGCCGCGAAACTAACCTAGACAAATTGGTGATCCAACAGTAGTGGTTATTACCTTCGCCATCTGTTAGAAGCAGCAAATTTATATGTCCGTTTTTTATACGTGGCGAATAGTACAGAGGTCCCACAACTTCATATATGGTAATATCGTTTTGAAAAGTCTTTTCCAACGCGTATACATTTATAGAAAGTTGAGGGTTATTTTTTTCAAATTTAGAAATATCGCGCAATCTAACAGGGAATTCAATGTCCTTAAAATTTAAAAACTCGCTGCAATCTGGATACGAACTCGTTCGATTAGACAGTCCATCCGGTTCGCAGATGGCCGAGGTTACCGCCCACCCGAAACAACGCTCGTCATCGACGTTTTGGACGTTCACGATCGCTTTCTTGGACTGAATCTGCTTCGGGAGCGGGATATACGAAGACGCCCGAAACGGATTGAATTTATTTATATTTAATTCTAGGTACAGCAACTGCTTCAAGATCCACCCTGTAAAAATTTTGCGGTTAGTAACATTAACAAGAATTACAGTTGTAATACACACCTGAATCGCGTTCCTCAAATTCGGACACCTTCTGGTCCAATATCCCCGTTAAATTATCATATAATTCGTTCAAGTCTGTACCGCGAGTGACCACCTCGTTGGTCGTATTAAAACTTTTGACGTCTTGTACATCTTGAGTCTCCAAAATAAAATACCCGAAAAGTTCGAAATTGAATTTTATACTGTTTAATTTGGTCAATTGACCTTCTATAAGACCTATAATTTTGTCTTTCAATTCGGTCATATATTCTACAACGCTTATATGATAATTTTCCGTGGACACCCTGTAGCTGGCAACGCGGGACTTGAAGGCGCTTGGAAGAGCCACCACTCCTTTCCCCAGATGGACGACATCACACCGCCTCGTGTGACGATTGCTCCTCAGGTGTCCAACGAAACAAGTCCGAGGAACATTTTCATCACACACGTCGCAGTATTGCGTCCTGGGGAGCTGTTCTGTTAAACCAAACGTTAGAAAACATGAAACACTACAATAGAGACACACTCACCACCGCTGGAGTCATTAAGTCTTGGGCGTTTACTCGCCGATGGTCCCTCACCAGCTGCTACCGAAGCCTCCATAGCGTCACCTTTAGGAAACACACAATTGATATAATCAGCAGCAATCAACACGTTTCCACTTACCACTCGTCGATGGGTGGCCAACCTCGTGGCGACAGCTATCTCTTCGATGGCGAAACAAATTGTCAGCTCTGGTGAAGGACTCTCCACAAGCAGTGCACCTGAACATAATGGTAAATTAGTCTCGCGCAATCGGTTATTATACTAATTGCGCGATTAGCTACCCAGCTCGAGGCTTACTATTCACAAACGCAATGAACACCTTTATTAACACTGATTAACAAATTAAACCTCGAACGGAATACCCAGGTGTCACCACGGGGAGGATTCGCTTTGGACACCCTGGAGAGGATAGGGGGGAGGTTATTTGTGTTAGGGGTGTATGATATGTTAAACGATTATCTACTCGTTACTTAGCCTTTTTATCGAGCTCCTGACGTCTTGCACGAATCGCGCTCTCCACAGCTAACAGATCTTGGATTAGCTCCAGCCTTGCTAACGCGGCATTCTTAAAGATGTCCATGTTAGTTGCGCTGTGGCCGTGGCGGATCTTAGGTAAAGCGGCTATGCTTTTTAGGTACTCATCGTGCATCGTCGCTTCTAGGCTGGCGGCTCGAATTTCTAGTGAGCTAATAACAATATAAGCTATTAAACTGGGAAAAGCACGTTCTGAACACCTTCAATGTTAAATAACATATATGGATAGAAAAATAATATCTAATATCTAATATCTAATATACCTTAGATAATGCTCTCCACTACGAAGATCAGCAGCTTTCGCATCTATTGCATTCCGATTAGACACGTATTCACGTTCGGCACGCTGGGATGGCGAAATGTCATCCATGTCTTCCTCCTGCGGGGTAGACGTAATCGACACCACAGTATCGATTACGCCACTTCCAGGGGCTACAACAGCCACACCACCCGAAACCGGAGATGCCTGTACAATTACAGAAGGCACTGCGGTCACATTTTCCGAAGGTTGGATTGTTGGCTGCTTCGAAATTCGACTGGTCGGTCGACTTGAGCCGGAGTCGATCTCCAAACCATCTACAAGGGCTCTAAACTCTTGCGCCGCACCGTCGCCGGAAGCCACCTTTTCCAATGGAATGTCGTCAAAATCGAACGTTTCCATAAACATTTCCGTTTGCGATAAATGAGGAGACTCAGATTGCATCGGCATATTTTGAATTTTTGCCACAGGAACATCAGTCTCCTCATTCATACACTTGACATACTTCGCCAAATTGAATTTTGCTGGTTTTTTCCGTTTCTGACCTTTTTTTAAAGCTGATTTTAAAATTTTACTCGAACCTTGACTACTTGGAGAAATAATTTCGTAATTAGGAACAATTAATACGTCACTTAAAACCTTTATGGCAGCTTGCGGCTCCGCGCAGGCGCAAAGTTTAACTGTACCCGTTTTTTTCAAACTGAGCCTATTAAATTTTGAAAAATTTTTCGGTAAAATCGAACCCTCGCAAAACTGGCAAACAGCACTGTTGCTAGTCATTGCAAACACAAGATAATGACTGCTCCCACCTTAGCTAGGTGTATATATAGTAAACTTGGTGGGGCGGAAGGACGACTTTTGCACGCAAACCAGTTGAGGTCGTTGCAATCTACACTTTTCTTGAAACTTAGCTTACACAAAGGGAGTTAACCTTGAAATACCTTTACGTTTGCTGTATGTCTAAATTTTTGCAGACTGCGCGTGCAAAGGCAACAAAAAGTATTTTTCTAACACAGTTTGCAAGTTAATACAGACGAGAGTGATATTATATTTTACAGTAACATTCATTAAAATGTGATACATTTAATTTCCTATTAATTTCCTACTGGTTATGATTTTAATTGACAACCAATCTATGGGAAATTGCAACAATTTGTTTTTTAATACTTGCTTATAAAGAGCTCTGAGCAATTATTTTTCATTCGAGACTGCTACAACTTTCACCGGTTTTGCTGCATATTTTTAGGCTGATAAACAAACTGTTGTTTATAATTAAAAATGATCATTCGAATACTTCGCTCTATTTTTTTAATTTAGATAGATGTCGGTTTATTCATCTTTAAGATGTTTACAAAAACATTTATTGTTATTTAATAAACAGATTTAACTTGAACAAAGCTTTTTTAAACTGATATAAATTAACAGTGTGTGTTTAGTTTCGTTCGCCGTTTGAGTCCATTATAGAATAAGTTTTTGAGAACATGATTTTGCTGTTAAGGGTGATCTAACGTCATTTACAAATCTAGTCCTATAATTATGAATGTCCTTATTGTATACTATAAATTCGGAACTTATTCGACCAAACCTATCTTTTTCACAGCTTTAATTACAATACACTCAATATGTTGTTTAAATTTCAATCTATTATTAATTATAACTACATATTAGTAATACCTTTACCTTTAGATTGCTGACACAATGCACTGCTGATCTGCATTTAAAATGTATGTATTTATACGTGCAGTTTGCGTTTGAAATTCATACACGATACTGGGTTCCCAGAAACTGCTTAATATGCAAACGTTACTCGTGCGTTTCAGTGTCAGTCAATTAAAAAATATTGTGATTAGTATTCATTCACTTGCACTAAGAAACGTGCACAACTTTAAATGCAGCGATTTATATTCAAGGAAATGCACGCATGCATTACGATTGCTTACATTTTAAACAGCGCATCTAATTTTGCGCCAGCATTTGTCATTCTTTCGGAAAACCAAAAATTTAAAGAAATAAAATTGCCATTTTTAAACAAATCAGTGGTGCCTTGAAATTATTGATGCATCTCAAAATCTTCAACAAATTAGTTTGCTGTTTATTAATTTGCATCTATCAAATGTAGCGACAAACATTGCATTAATTGTACCTGATCAGCTTCCAGCATACCACCACTTCACAATTTGCACTGATTTAAAAAAATTATAATTCTGATTTTGCTGTTAAGGGTGATCTAACGTCATTTACAAATCTAGTCTTATAATTATGAATGTCTTTATTGTATACTATAAATTTGGAACTTATTCGACCAAACCTATCTTTTTCACAGCTTTAATTACAATACACTCAATATGTTGTTTAAATTTCAATCTATTATTAATTATAACTACATATTAGTAATACCTTTACCTTTAGATTGCTGACACAATGCACTGCTGATGTGCATTTAAAATGCATGTATTTATACGTGCAGTTTGCGTTTGAAATTCATACACGATACTGGGTTCACAGACTGCTTAATATGCAGACATAACGCGTGCGTTTCTGTGTCAGTCAATTAAAAAATATCGATATTAGTATTCCCTGCACTAAGGAACGTGCAAAACGTTACGGCGCTTTATATTCAAGGAAATGCGCGCATGCATTACGATTGCATACATTTTAAACAGCGCACCTAATTTTATTGCCATTTTTAGACAAATCAGCGGTATCGTGAAATTATTGAAGCATCTCAAAATCAACAAAAAATTTGTTTGTTTATTAGTTTGCATCTATCACTTATTGCACCTGATCAGCTTCCGATTGTAGAGCTCTGAGTACTTATTTTTCGTTCGAGACGATTGACAACCAATCTTGTTATTCTTATTCAGTATATGAATCTCACTTGCATAAATTGCAGTTGGGCGAATTGCTGTGTGCACTCTCAGTTTCACTTTTCAAAATAAACTTTTGGACATCGTCCGCATAAGTAAAGCACTGATGCGATGCAATTTATTAAAAATCCTACCTGTTCTATTTATCTTTCACACGTGCCTGTTATTACTTCCAGGACTTCATCTTCCTTGTGGTGCGTTGTTATTTTTCAGTATTTATTTCAATATTTCATGTGTCAAATGCTCCCATTAGCTCATCTTAGAAAGTGCGTATTTGAAGCTATCCTAAATTTGCATCTTTTGATCAGGACCCAGTTTTCTCTAGATAAAAGCAAGCTGGTGATGCTATTCTGTAGAATTGAAATTTGGTCATTTTCTTATCGGATTCTTTATTCTAATTATTTGGACGTCACAACCTCAGTATTGTAAATATATTTAACTTGAAAAATTATAATTCTAGTTTATTTCATTATTAGGTTTTCTAATACTGTAGCAATCGTAAAAAAAATTTATAATTATGCATACATCCCTAATAACTGCCAAATGTATTACTGTTTAGTATCAAACGGTTCGTTTTTTAACGAGGAATATGAGGGTTTCGCAAAAAAAGTTCTATTATTTAAAATAACTGAGATAAACGCAAAATTAGAATCTGCAGCATAATTGGTCAACCCTTTCCTTCAAGTCGAGATGTAGGTAGGAGACATTTGTATATAAAACCAGTCGCTGTTGCATGACAAAATCACAGTTTTCTTCAGCTGCTCGTTTGGTAAGATATGTTTTTGTATATATGTTTTATTTTATATGTCTATGTCTTTGAAAAATGTAATAGGAAAAGTTCTGAAAAAAAGTTTTTTACTTTTCTAATGTAAATGCTCACATCTCCCTTTTTATTAAAATATTTGATCCCCGCCTTTTGTGCCTACTTCCATATACACCATTTCTAATATTTTTTCTAATGTTTCTAAGCAAAATAAAATGCTTGTATCATTATTAAGATATTTGATTGGATTTTTTTTGCATTGTACAGTTACTTCGCTATTCTAAATTCTAAAATATTTTTCAGATTAAACAGAATGGGTAAGACGCTTATTTTTTTTGTATTCTAAACAGTATACATATAAGAAATTTACAGAAGAATTCCTGGATTCGATCATTCTTGGTGCTGCCATGTCAGCTTTCGGTAATATTGTGTTAATTTTTAATATTTGATGTAATACATTTTTAACATTTTAGAACTACAATTGGTGGCGCATATTTCAGAGAAATATGACACTGTAAGAAAATATATATATATATAAATCTGGTTCACAATAAATTTCTTTTTAGCAAGACATAGTTCTCATGAAGAACTCTACCTACATCCCGGAAGCCACCCTGCTAGAGGTGGGGTGGTTTCTGGGATGTAGGTACAAGGTCTACAGGGACCCCGACTTGCATGACATGCTCTGGGTGATCTACGTGAGTATAACTTGATTTGCTTCTTTGAAGAAACTAAGTGTTCTTTTTTACAGCAAATGTGAGGCCACCCAGAGCTTTCTAGGTTAGGTTAGTTAGTAAGTTAGTTTGTAATAGATAATAAACGTTTTAAAATTTTTAATTTTTTTATTACATCGTTATAACTACATGATAAACACTTATTGTTCCAACGTTTGCTGTTGGGCGTATTGTTTAAACACAATATCATATCTTATGACGTCCAAAGCATACTTTAGCATTTCATGCATGCAGTATACATTTTCGGATTTTATTGGCGGTAACGCTTCCTCAATGCTTCGTTTAAAGTCGCCGGGTAAATTCCAAACGCCTTGGATTATACTACTGTAGAAATTTTCAAAATTTTGACTTTTTAATAGTTCAGCTTTAGAATTCAGCAGGGGCAACAAATCCCACAACTCTGCTACTGATTGCATTCCGAGATACACTTGGGATCGCTTACGTTCCTGCAGCACAATCACTTTTTTGTTTCCGATTTTTTGGAAATATATTCGTTTGCCTGGACTTATATCCACCGGTTTTAAATCTCCATCTTCATAGTTAAAATGTCTGTTTATCACATCTTCATTTTTAAGAAAGACTTGCCACTCTCCTTCGTCTAGCAGTATAAAATTGTTGTTAATCCCACTAATTAGCCCTCCCGGCACAAACGATCCAAAACAGGTCAAACCCAAACTCACAGATTTATTTCTTGACTTATTCAACGGATAACTTGTCGCGTTTAACAATACTGGATATAACAGTTTCACTTTTTTCTTTGACCCCTTCACAGTTTCACCAACCTTTTGTACCTCATCCATTGTTTTTGCTAGTACAGCACACGATATACTACTGAACACAAAACTACACCTCATGTTATACCCAGTCTTCAAGGTTACTGTTGATGGCCTCGCTTCAAACATGACCTTGGGCTTCCACGTGGCCTCGCCTTGCATGTGACCTTGGGGTTGAACGTGGCCTTGGCCTTGAACTCAAGGCCAAGTGGTGGGGGGAGGTTCCAGAACCATCCACTTCCCTCTACTATCTGGGACGTCTGGGACGTTAGGGACATATGGGGCATCTGGGACGTCTGGGACGTTAAGGACGTATGGGACATCTAGGACGTCTAGTACGTTAGGGACACATGGGACATCTGGGACGTCTGGGACGTTAGGGACATATGGGACATCTGGGACGTCTGGGACATTAGGGACATATGGGACATATGCGACATCTGGGACGTCTGGGACGTTAGGGACATATGGGACATTCGGGATGTCTAGGACGTTAAGGACATATGGGACATCTAGGACGTCTGGGACGTCTGGGACGTTAAGGACGTATGGGACATTTAGGACGCCTGGGACATTATAGACATATGGGACATATGGGACATCTGGGACGCCTGGGACATTAGGGACATATGGGGCATTTAGGACGTCTGGGACGTTAGAGACATATGGAACACCTAGGACGCCTGGGACATTAAGGACATATGGGACATATGGGACATCTGGGACGTCTGGGACGTTAGGGACATATGAAACATCTGGGACGTCTTGGGACGTTAGGGGACATATGGGACATCTAGCACGTCTGGAACGTCTGTAACGTTAGGGACATACGGGACAGCTGGGACGTGTGGGACGTTAGGAACATATGGGGCATTTAGGACGTCTGGGACGTTAGGGACATATGGAACACTTAGGACGCCTGGGACATTAGGGACATATGGGACATATGGGACATTTGGGACGTCTGGACGTTAAGGACATATGGGACGTCTAGGACGTCTGGGACGTTATGGACATATAGGACATCTAGGACCTCTGGGACATCTGGGACGTTAAGGACATATGGGACATTTAGGACTCCTGGGACGTTAGGGACATATGAGACATATGGGACACTTGACAGCGTCTGGGAGGTTAAGGACATATGGGACATCTAGGACGTCTGGGACGTCTAGGACGTTAAAGACATATGGGACATTTATTACGTCTGGGACATTAGGGACATGTGGAACATATGAGACATCTGGGACGCCTGGGACATTAGAGATATATGGGACATATGGGACATCTGGGACGTCTGGGACGTTAGGGACATATGGGGCATTGGGACGTCTGGGACGTTAAGGACGTATGGGACATCTAGGACGTCTAGTACGTTAGGGACATATGGGACATCTGGGACGTCTGGGACGTTAGGGACATATGGGACATCTGGGACGTCTGGGACATTAGGGACATATGGGACATATGCGACATCTGGGACGTCTGGGACGTTAGGGACATATGAAACATCTGGGACGCTTGGGACGTTAGGGACATATGGGACATTCGGGATGTCTAGGACGTTAAGGACATATGGGACATCTAGGACGTCTGGGACGTCTGGGACGTTAAGGACATATGGGACGTCTAGGACGTCTGGGACGTTATGGACATATAGGACATCTAGGACGTCTGGGACATCTGGGACGTTAAGGACATACGGGCAGCTGGGACGTCTGGGACGTTAGGGACATATGGGACATTTAGGATGTCTGGGAGGTTAGGGACATATGGAACATGTAGGACGCCTGGGACATTAGGGACATATGGGACATATGGGACATCTGGGACGTCTGGAACGTTAGGGACATATGGGACATCTGGGACGTCTGTGACGTTAAGGGACATATGGGACATCTAGGACGTCTGGGCCGTCTGGGACGTAAGGACATATGGGACATTTAGTACGCCTGGGACATTAGGGACATATGGGACATATGGGACGTCTGGGGACGCTTGGGACATTAGGGACATATGGGACATATGGGACATCTGGACGTCTCGGACGTCTGGGACGTTAGGGACATATAGGACATCTAAGACGTCTGGCACGTTAGGGACATATGGGACATCTAGGACTTCTGGGACGTCTGAGACGTAAGGAACATACGGGACAGCTGGGACGTCTGGGACGTTAGGACATATGGGACATTTAGGACGTCTGGGACGTTAGCTACATATGGAACATCTAGAACGCTTGGGACATTAGGGACATATGGAACATATGAGACATCTGGGACGTCTGGGACGTTAGCGACATATGGAACATCTGAGACGTCTGGGACGTTAAGGACATATGGGACATCCAGGACGTCTGGAACGTCAGGGACGTTAAGGACATATGAAACATTTAGGACGCCTGGGACATTAGGGACATATGGGACATGTGAAACATCTGGGACGCCTGAGACATTAGGGACATACGGGACATATGGGACATCTGGGACGTCTGGGACATTAGGTACATATGGGACATCTGGGACGTCTGGGACGTTAAGGACATATGGGACATCTAGGACGTCTGGGACGTCTGGGACGTTAAGGACATATGGGACATTTAGGACGCCTTGGACATTAGGGACTTGGGGACATATGGGACATCTGAGACGTCTGGGACGTTAAGGACATATTAGACATCTAGGACGTCTGGGACGTCTGAGACGTTAAGGACATATAAGACATTTAGGACGTCTGGGACATTAGTGACATATGGGACATATGGGACATCTGGGACGCCTGGGACATTAGAAACATATGGGACATATGGAACATTTAGGACGTTTGGGACGTTAGGGACATATAGGACATTTAGGACGTCTGGGACATTAGTGACATATGGGACATATGGGACATCAAGGACATCTGGGACGTCTTAAACGTTAGGGACATACGGGACAGCTGGGACGTCTGAAGCGTTAAGGGCATATGGGACATTTAGGACGTCTGGGACGTTAGGGACATATGGAACATCTAGGACGCCTGGGACATTAGGGACATATGGGACATATGGGGTATCTGGGACGTCTGGGACTTAAGGAACATATGGAACATCTGGGACGTCTGGGACGTTAAGGACATATGGGACATATGGGACATCTGGGACGCCTGGGACATTAGGGAAATATGGGACATATGGGACATCTGGGACGTCTGGGCCGTTAGGGACATATGGGGCATCTGGGACGTCTGGAACGTTAAGGACGTATGGGACATCTAGGACGTCAAGGACGTTAGGGGCACATGAGACATCTGAGACGTCTGAGACGTTAGGGACATATGCGACATCTGGGACGTCTGAGACGTTAGGGACATATGCGACATCTGGGACGCCTGGGACATTAGAGACATATGGGACATATGGGACATCTGGGACGTCTGGGACGTTAGAGACATATGGGACATCTGGGACGTCTGGGACGTTAGGGACATATGGAACATCTGAGACGTCTGGGACGTTAGGGACATATGCGACATCTGGGACGTCTGAAACATTAGAGACATATGGGACATATGGGACGTCTGGGGCGTTAGGATTATACGGGACAGCTAAGACGTCTGGGACGTTAGGGACATATGGGACATCTGGGACGTCTGGGACATTATAGACATATGGGACATATGGGACATCTGGGACGTCTGGGACGTTAGGGACATATGGGACATCTAGGACGTCAAGGACGTTAGGGACACATGAGACATCTGAGACGTCTGGGACGTTAAGGACATATGGGACATTTAGTACGCCTGGGACATATGGGACATATCGGACATCTGGGACGCCTGGGACCTTAGGGACATATGGGACATCAGTTACGTCTAGGACGTTAGAGACATATGAGACATCTGGTACGTCTAGGACGTTAAGGACATATGGGACATCTAGGACGTCTGGGACGTCTGGGACGTTAAGGACATATGGGACATTAAGGACGCCTGGGACATTAGGGACATATGGGACATATGGGACATCTATGCCGTTTGGGACGTTAAGGACATATGGGACATCTAGGACATCTGGGAAGTCTGGGACGTTAAGGACATGTGGGACATCTAGGACGTCTGGGACGTCTGAGACGTTAAGAACATATGGGACATTTAGGACGCTTGAGACATTAGGGACATATGGGACATATGGGACATCTGGAACGCCTGGGACATTAAAGACATATGGGACATATGGGACATCTGGGACATCTGGGACGTTAGGGACATATGGGGCATCTGGGTCGTCTGGGACGTTAAGGACGTATGGGACATCTAGGACGTCTAAGACGTTAGGGACATATGGGGCATTTGTGACGTCTGGGACGTTAGGGACATATGGGACATGTGAAACGTCTGGGACATTAGGGACATATGGGACATATGGGACATCTGGGACGTCTGGGACGTTAGGGACATATGGGACATCTGGGACGTCTGGGACGTTAGGGACATATGGGACATCTAGGACGTCTGGGACGTCTGGGACGTTAGGGACATACGGGACAGCTGGGACGTCTGGGACGTTAGGGACATATGGGACATTTAGGACGTCTGGGACGTTAGGGACATATGGAACACTTAGGACGCCTGGGACATCTGGGACGTCTGGGACGTTAGGGACATATGGGACACTAAGGACGCCTGGGACATTAGGGACATATGGAACATATGGGACATCTGGGACGTCTGCGACGTTAAGGACATATGGGACGACTAGGACGTCTGGGACGTTAGGGACATATGGGACATCTAGGACGTCTGGGACATCTGAGACGTTAAGGACATACGGGACAGCTGGGACGTCTGGGACGTTAGGGACATATGGGACATTTAGGACGTCTGGGACGTTAGGGACATATGGATCATCTAGGACGCCTGGGACATTAGGGACATATGGGACATATGGGACATTTGGGACGTCTGGGACGTTAAGGACATATGGGACATCTAGAACGTCTGGGACGTTAAGGATATATGGGACATTTAGTACGCCTGAGACATTAGGGACATATGGCACATATGGGACATCTAGGACGTGTGGGACGTCTGGGACGTTAGGAACATACGGGCCAGCTGGGACGTCTGGGACGTTAGGGACATATGGGGCATCTAAGACATCTGGGACGTCTGGGACGTCTGGGACGTTAGGGACATATGGGACATCTGGGACAACTGGGAAGCCTGGGACATTAGGGACATATGGGACATATGGGACATCTGGGACGTCTGGGACGTTAGGGACATATGGGACATCTAAGATGTCTGGGACGTCTGCGACGTTAGGGACATATGGGACAGCTGGGACGTCTGGGACGCCTGGGACATTTAGGGACATATGAGACATATGGGACGTCTGGGACGTCTGCAACGTTAGGGACATACGGGACAGCTGGGACGTCTGGGACTTTAAGGACATATGGGGCTTTTAGGACGTCTGGGACGTTAGAGACATATGGAACATCTAGGACGCTTGGGACATTAGGGACATATGGGACATATGGAACATCTGGGACGTCTGGGACGTTAGGGACAGATGGGACATCTGGGACGTCTGGAACGTTAAGGACATGTGGGACACCTAGGACGTCTGGGACGTCTGGGACGTTAAGAACATATGGGACATTTAGGACGCCTGAGACATTAGGGACATATGGGACATATGGGACCTCTGGAACGCCTGGGACATTAGGGACATATGGGACATATGGGACATTTGGGACGTCTGGGACGTTAGGGACATATGGGGCATATGGGACGTCTGAGACGTTAAGGACGTATGGGACATCTAGGACGTCTAGGACGTTAGGGACATATGGGACATCTGGGACGTCTGGGACGTTAGGGACATATGGGACATCTGGGACGTCTGAGACATTAGGGACATATGGGACATCTGGGACGTCTGGGACGTTAGGGACATTTGGGACATCTGGGACGTCTGGGACGTTAGGGACATATGGGACATCTAGGACGTCTGGGACGTCTGGGACGTTAGGGACATACGGAACAGCTGGGACGTCTGGGACGTTAGGGACATATGGGACATTTAGGACGTCTGGGACGTTAGGGACATATGGAACACTTAGGAGGCCTGGGACATTAGGGACATATGGAAGATCTGGGACGTCTGGGACGTTAAGGACATATGGGACGTCTAGGACGTCTGGGACGTTAGGGACATATGGGACATCTAGGACGTCTGGGACATCTAGGACGTTAAGGACATACGGGACAGCTGGGACGTCTGGGACGTTAGGGACATATGGGACATTTAAGACGTCTGGGACGTTAGGGACATATAGAACATCTAGGACGCCTGGGACATTAGGGACATATGTGACATATGTTACATCTGGGACGTCTGGGACGTTAGGGACATATGGGACATCTGAGACGTCTGGGACGTTAAGGACATATGGGACATTTAGTACGCCTGGGACATTAGGGACATATGATACATATGGGACATCTGGGACGTCTGGGACGTCTGGGACGTTAGGGACATATAGGACATCTAGGACGTTTGGCACGTTAGGGACATATGGGACATCTAGGACGTCTGGGACGTTTAGGACATATGGGACATCTAGGACGTCTTGGACGTCTGGGACGTTAAGGACATATAAGACATTTAGGACGTCTGGGACATTAGGGACATATGGGACATATGGGACTTCTGGGACGCCTGAGACATTAAGGACATATGGGACATATGGGACGTTTGGGACGTTAAAGACATATGGGACATTTAGGACGCCTGGGACATTAGGGACATATGGGACATATGGGACATCTGGGACGTCTGGGACGTTAAGGACATATGGGACGTCTGGGACGTCTGGGACGTTAGGAACATATGGGACTTTTAGCACGTCTGGGACGTTAGGGATATATGGGACATCTGGGACGCCTGGGACACTAGGGACATATGGGACATATGGGACATCTGGGACGTCTGGGACGTCTGGGACGTTAAGGACATATAAGCTATCTAGGACGTCTGGGACGTTAAAAACATATGGGACATCTAGGACGTCTGAGACGTCTGGGACGTTAGCGTCATACGGGACAGCTGGGACGTCTTGGACTCTAGGGACATATGGGACATTTTAGACGCCTGGGACGTTAGGGACCTATGGGACATATGGGACATCTGAGACGTCTGGGGCGTTAGGGACATATGGGACATCTGGGATGTCTGGTACGTTAAGGACATATGGGACATCTAAGACGTCTGGGACGTTAAAGACATATGGGAGATTTAGGACGCCTGGGATATTACGGACATATGGGACATCTAGGACGTCTGGGACGTCTGGGACGTTAGGGACATATGGGACATATAGGACGCCTAGGACATTAGGGACATATGGGACATCTGGCACGTCTGGGAAGTTAGGGACATATGGGACATCTGGGACGTCTGGGACGCTAAGGACATATGGAACATCTAGGACGTCTGGGACGTCTGGGACGTTAGGGACATACGGGACAGTTGGGACGTCTGAGACGTTAGGAACATATGGCACATTTAGGACGTCTGGGACGTTAGGGACATATGGAACATCTGGGACGTCTGAAACATTAGGGACATTTGGGACAACTGGGACGTCTGGGACGTTAAGGATTTATGGGACATTTAGGACGCCTGGGACGTTAAGGACATATGGGACATATGGGACATCTGAGACGTCTGGGACGTTAGGGACATATGGGACATCTGAGACGTCTGGGACGTTAGGGACATATGGGACATATAGGACGCCTGGGACATTAGGGACATATGGGACATATGGGACATCTGGCACGTCTGGGAAGTTAGGGACATATGGGACATCTAGGACGTCTGGGACGTTAAGGACATATGGGAAATTAAGGACGCCTGGGACGTTAGGGACATATGGGACATATGGGACATCTGGGACGTCTGGGACGTTAGGGATATATGAGACACTTAGGACGCCTGATTAATTAAGGACATATGGGACATATGGGACATCTGGGACGCCTGGGACATTAAGGACAGATGGGACATCTGGGACGTCTGGGACGTTAAGGATATATGGGAAATTTAGGACGCCTGGGACGTTAGGGACATATGGGACATATGGGACATCTGGGACGTCTGGGACGTTAGGGACATATGGGACATCTGGGACGTCTTGGACGTTAAGGACATATGGGACATTTAGGACGCCTGGGACGTTTGGGACATATGGGACATATGGGACATCTGGGACGTCTGGGACGTTAGGGACATATGAGACATCTGGGACGTCTAGGACGTTAAGGACATATGGGATATCTATTACGTCTGAGACGTCTGGGAAGTTAAGAACATATGGGACACTTAGGGCGCCTGGGTCATATGGGACATATGGGACATCTGGCACGCCTGGGACATTAAGGACAGATGGGACGTCTGAGACGTCTGGGACGTTAGGGACATATAGGACATCTAGGACGTCTAAGACGTTAGGGACACATGGGACACTAGGACGTCTGGGACGTCCGGGACGTTAGGGACATACGGGACAGCTGGGACGTCTGGAACGTTGGGAACATATGGGACATTTAGGCCGTCTTGGACGTTAGGGACATATGGAACATTTAGGAGGCCTGGGACATTAGGGACATATGGGACATATGGGACATCTGGGACGTCTGGGACGGTATGGTCATATGAGACATCTGGGACGTCTGGGACGTTAAGGACATATGGCACATCTAGGATGTCTGGGACGTCTGGGACATTAAGGACATATGGTACATTCAGGACGACTGGGACATTAGGGACATATGGGACATATGGGACATCTGGGACGTCTGGGCCGTTAGGGACATATGGGGCATCTGGGACGTCTGGAACGTTAAGGACGTATGGGACATCTAGGACGTCAAGGACGTTAGGGACACATGAGACATCTGAGACGTCTGGGACGTTAGGGACATATGCGACATCTGGGACGTCTGGGACATTAGAGACATATGGGACATATGGGACATCTGGGACGTCTGGGACGTTAGGGAAAAATGGGACATCTGGGACGTCTGGGACGTTAGGGACATATGGAACATCTGAGACGTCTGGAACGTTAGGGACATATGCGACATCTGGGACGTCTGGGACATTAGAGACATATGGGACATATGGGACGTCTGGGACGTCTGGGGCGTTAGGATTATACGGGACAGCTAAGACGTCTGGGACGTTAGGGACATATGGGACATCTGGGACGTCTGGGACATTAGAGACATATGGGACATATGGGACATCTGGGACGTCTGGGACGTTAGGGACACATGAGACATCTGAGACGTCTGGGACGTTAAGGACATATGGGACATTTAGTACGCCTGGGACATATGGGACATATGGGACATCTGGGACGCCTGGGACCTTAGGGACATATGGGACATCAGTTACGTCTGGGACGTTAGAGACATATGGGACATCTGGTACGTCTAGGACGTTAAGGACATATGGGACATCTAGGACGTCTGGTACGTCTGAGACGTTAAGGACATATGGGACATTAAGGACGCCTGGGACATTAGGGACATATGGGACATATTGGGACATCTATGACGTTTGGGACGTTAAGGACATATGGGACATCTAGAACATCTGGGACGTCTGGGACGTTAAGGACATGTGGGACATCTAGGACGTCTGGGACGTCTGGGACGTTAAGAACATATAGGACATTTAGGACGCTTGAGACATTAGGGACATATGGGACATATGGGACATCTGGAACGCCTGGGACATTAAAGACATATGGGACATATGGGACATCTGGGACATCTGGGACGTTAGGGACATATGGGGCATCTGGGTCGTCTGGGACGTTAAGGACGTATGGGACATCTAGGACGTCTAAGACGTTAGGGACATATGGGGCATCTGGGACGTCTGGGACGTTAGGGACATATGGGACATGTGGGACGTCTGGGACATTAGGGACATATGGGACATATGGGACATCTGGGACGTCTAGGACGTTAGGGACATATGGGACATCTGGGACGTCTGGGACGTTAGGGACATATGGGACTTCTAGGACGTCTGGGACGTCTGGGACGTTAGGGACATACGGGACATTTAGGACGTTTGGGACGTTAGGGACATATGGAACACTTAGGACGCCTGGGACATCTGGGACGTCTGGGACGTTAGGGACATATGGGACACTTAGGACGCCTGGGACATTAGGGACATATGGAACATATGGGACATCTGGGACGTCTGCGACGTTAAGGACATATGGGACGACTAGGACGTCTGGGACGTTAGGGACATATGGGACATCTAGGACGTCTGGGACATCTGAGACGTTAAGGACATACGGGACAGCTGGGACGTCTGGGACGTTAGGGACATATGGGACATTTAGGACGTCTGGGACGTTAGGGACATATGGATCATCTAGGACGCCTGGGACATTAGGGACATATGGGACATATGGGACTTTTGGGCTGTCTGGGACGTTAGGGACATATGGGACATCTGAGACCTCTGGGACGTTAAGGACATATGGGACATCTAGGACGTCTGGGACGTCTGGGACGTTAAGGATATATGGGACATTTAGTACGCCTGAGACATTAGGGACATATGGGACATATGGGACATCTAGGACGTCTGGCAGGTTAGGGACATATGGGACATCTAGGACGTGTGGGACGTCTGGGACGTTAGGAACATACGGGCCAGCTGGGACGTCTGGGACGTTAGGGACATATGGGGCATCTAAGATATCTGGGACGTCTGGGAAGTCTGGGACGTTAGGGACATATGGGACATCTGGGACAACTGGGACGCCTGGGACATTAGGGACATATGGGACATATGAGACATCTGGGACGTCTGGGACGTTAGGGACATATGGGACATCTAAGACGTCTGGGACGTCTGGGACGTTAGGGACATATGGGACAGTTGGGACGTCTGGGACGCCTGGGACATTTAGGGACATATGGGACATATGGGACGTCTGGGACGTCTGCGACGTTAGGGACATACGGGACAGCTGGGACGTCTGGGACTTTAAGGACATATGGGACTTTTAGGAAGTCTGGGACGTTAGAGACATATGGAACATCTAGGACGCTTGGGACATTAGGGACATATGGGACATATGGAACATCTGGGACGTCTGGGACGTTAGGGACAGATGGGACATCTGGGACGTCTGGGACGTTAAGGACATGTGGGACATTTAGGACGTCTGGGACGTCTGGGACGTTAAGAACATATGGGTCATTTAGAACGCCTGAGACATTAGGGACATATGGGACATATGAGACATCTGGAACGCCTGGGACATTACTGACATATGGGACATATGGGACATCTGGGACGTCTGGGACGTTAGGGACATATGGGGCATATGGGACGTCTGAGACGTTAAGGACGTATGGGACATCTAGGACGTCTAGGACGTTAGGGACATATGGGACATCTGGGACGTCTGGGACGTTAGGGACATATGGGACATCTGGGACGTCTGGGACATTAGGGACATATGGGACATATGGGACATCTGGGACGTCTGGGACGTTAGGGACCTTTGGGACATCTGGGACGTTTGGGACGTTAGGGACATACGGAACAGCTGGGACGTCTGGGACGTTAAGGACATATGGGACATTTAGGACGTCTGGGACGTTAGGGACATATGGAACACTTAGAACGCCTGCGACATTAGGGACATATGGAACATCTGGGACGTCTGGGACGTTAAGGACATATGGGACGTCTAGGACGTCTGGGACGTTAGGGACATATGGGACATCTAGGACGTCTGGGACATCTAGGACGTTAAGGACATACGGGACAGCTGGGACGTCTGGTACGTTAGAGACATATTGGACATTTAGGACGTTTGGGACGTTAGGGACATATGGAACATCTAGGACGCCTGGGACATTAGGGACATATGGGACATATGTTACATCTGGGACGTCTGGGACGTTAGGGACATATGGGACATCTGAGACGTCTGGGACGTTAATAACATATGGGACATCTAGGACGTCTGGGACGTCTGGCACGTTAAGGACATATGGGACATTTAGTACGCCTGGGACATTAGGGACATATGAGACATATGGGTCATCTGGGACGTCTGGGATGTCTGGGACGTTAAGGACATATAGGACATCTAGGACGTCTGCCACGTTAGGGACATATGGGACATCTAGGACGTCTGGGACGTCTGGGACGTTTAGGACATATGGGACATCTAGGACGTCTGGGACGTCTGGGACGTTAAGGACGTATGGGACATTTAGGACGCCTGGGACATTAGGGACATATGGGACATATGGGACTTCTGGGACGCCTGGGACGTTAAGGACATATGGGACATATGGGACGTTTGGGACGTTAAAGACATATGGGACATTTAGGACGCCTGGGACATTAGGGACATATGGAACATATGGGACATCTGGGACGTCTGGGACGTTAAGGACATATGGGACATCTGGGACGTTTGGGACGTTAAGGACATATGGAACATCTAGGACGTCTGGGACGTCTGGGACGTTAGGGACATACGGGACAGTTAGGACGTCTGGGACGTTAGGAACATATGGGACTTTTAGGACGTCTGGGACGTTAGGGACATATGGGACATCTGGGACGCCTGGGACACTAGGGACATATGGGACATATGGGACATCTGGGACGTCTGGGACGTCTGGGACGTTAAGGACATATAAGCTATCTAGGACGTCTGGGACGTTAAAAACATATGGGACATCTATTACGTCTGAGTCGTCTTGGACGTTAGGGTCATACGGGACAGCTGGGACGTCTTGGACTCTAGGGACATATGGGACATTTAGGACGTCTGGGACGTTAGGGACCTATGGGACATATGGGACATCTGAGACGTCTGGGGCGTTAGGGACATATGGGACATCTGGGACGTCTGGGACGTTAAGGACATATGGGACGTCTAGGACGTCTGGGACGTTATGGACATATGGGACATCTAGGACGTCTGGGACATCTGGGACGTTAAGGACATACGGGACAGCTGGGACGTCTGGGACGTTAGGGACATATGGGACATTTAGGACGTCTGGGAGGTTAGGGACATATGGAACATGTAGGACGCCAGGGACATTAGGGACATATGGGATATATGGGACATCTGGGACGTCTGGAACGTTAGGGACATATGGGACATCTGGGACGTCTGTGACGTTAAGGACATATGGGACATCTAGGACGTCTGGGACGTCTGGGACGTTAAGGACATATGGGACATTTAGTACGCCTGGGACATTAGGGACATATGGGACATCTGGGACGCTTGGGACATTAGGGACATATGGGACATATGAGACATTTGGGACGTCTGGGACGTTAGCGACATATGGAACATCTGAGACGTCTGGGACGTTAAGGACATATGGGACATCCAGGACGTCTGGGACGTCAGGGACGTTAAGGACATATGAAACATTTAGGACGCCTGGGACATTAGGGACATATGGGACATATGAAACATCTGGGACGCCTGGGACATTAGGGACATACGGGACATATGGGACATCTGGGACGTCTGGGACGTTAGGGACAGATGGGACATCTGGGACGTCCGGGACGTTAAGGACATTTGGTACATTTAGGACGTCTGGGACGTCTGGGACGTTAAGAACATATGGGACATTTAGAACGCCTGAGACATTAGGGACATATGGGACATATGAGACATCTGGAACGCCTGGGACATTACTGACATATGGGACATATGGGACATCTGGGACGTCTGGGACGTTAGGAACATATGGGGCATATGGGACGTCTGAGACGTTAAGGACGTATGGGACATCTAGGACGTCTAGGACGTTAGGGACATATGGGACATCTGGGACGTCTGGGACGTTAGGGACATATGGGACATCTGGGACGTCTGGGACATTAGGGACATATGGGACATATGGGACATCTGGGACGTCTGGGACGTTAGGGACCTTTGGGACATCTGGGACGTCTGGGACGTTAGGGACATATGGGACATCTAGGACGTCTGGGACGTTTGGGACGTTAGGGACATACGGAACAGCTGGGACGTCTGGGACGTTAAGGACATATGGGACATTTAGGACGTCTGGGACGTTAGGGACATATGGGACATCTAGGACGTCTGGGACGTTTGGGACGTTAGGGACATACGGAACAGCTGGGACGTCTGGGACGTTAAGGACATATGGGACATCTGGGACGTCTGGGACATTAGGGACATATGGGACATATGGGACATCTGGGACGTCTGGGACGTTAGGGACCTTTGGGACATCTGGGACGTCTGGGACGTTAGGGACATATGGGACATCTAGGACGTCTGGGACGTTTGGGACGTTAGGGACATACGGAACAGCTGGGACGTCTGGGACGTTAGGGACATATGGGACATCTAGGACGTCTGGGACGTTTGGGACGTTAGGGACATATGGAACATCTGGGACGTCTGGGACGTTAAGGACATATGGGACGTCTAGGACGTCTGGGACGTTAGGGACATATGGGACATCTAGGACGTCTGGGACATCTAGGACGTTAAGGACATACGGGACAGCTGGGACGTCTGGTACGTTAGAGACATATGGGACATTTAGGACGTTTGGGACGTTAGGGACATATGGAACATCTAGGACGCCTGGGACATTAGGGACATATGGGACATATGTTACATCTGGGACGTCTGGGACGTTAGGGACATATGGGACATCTGAGACGTCTGGGACGTTAATAACATATGGGACATCTAGGACGTCTGGGACGTCTGGCACGTTAAGGACATATGGGACATTTAGTACGCCTGGGACATTAGGGACATATGAGACATATGGGTCATCTGGGACGTCTGGGATGTCTGGGACGTTAAGGACATATAGGACATCTAGGACGTCTGCCACGTTAGGGACATATGGGACATCTAGGACGTCTGGGACGTCTGGGACGTTTAGGACATATGGGACATCTAGGACGTCTGGGACGTCTGGGACGTTAAGGACATATAAGACATTTAGGACGCCTGGGACATTAGGGACATATGGGACATATGGGACATCTGGGACGTCTGGGACGTTAAGGACATATGGGACATATGGGACGTTTGGGACGTTAAAGACATATGGGACATTTAGGACGCCTGGGACATTAGGGACATATGGGACATATGGGACATCTGGGACGCCTGGGACGTTAAGGACATATGGGACATATGGGACGTTTGGGACGTTAAAGACATATGGGACATTTAGGACGCCTGGGACATTAGGGACATATGGGACATATGGGACATCTGGGACGTCTGGGACGTTAAGGACATATGGGACATATGGGACGTTTGGGACGTTAAGGACATATGGAACATCTAGGACGTCTGGGACGTCTGGGACGATAGGGACATACGGGACAGTTAGGACGTCTGGGACGTTAGGAACATATGGGACTTTTAGGACGTCTGGGACGTTAGGGACATATGGGACATCTGGGACGCCTGGGACACTAGGGACATATGGGACATATGGGACATCTGGGACGTCTGGGACGTCTGGGACGTTAAGGACATATAAGCTATCTAGCACGTCTGGGACGTTAAAAACATATGGGACATCTATTACGTCTGAGACGTCTTGGACGTTAGGGTCATACGTTACAGCTGGGACGTCTTGGACTCTAGGGACATATGGGACATTTAGGACGTCTGGGACGTTAGGGACCTATGGGACATATGGGACATCTGAGACGTCTGGGGCGTTAGGGACATATGGGACATCTGGGACGTCTGGGACGTTAAGGACATATGGGACGTCTAGGACGTCTGGGACGTTATGGACATATGGGACATCTAGGACGTCTGGGACATCTGGGACGTTAAGGACATACGGGACAGCTGGGACGTCTGGGACGTTAGGGACATATGGGACATTTAGGACGTCTGGGAGGTTAGGGACATATGGAACATGTAGGACGCCAGGGACATTAGGGACATATGGGATATATGGGACATCTGGGACGTCTGGAACGTTAGGGACATATGGGACATCTGGGACGTCTGTGACGTTAAGGACATATGGGACATCTAGGACGTCTGGGACGTCTGGGACGTTAAGGACATATGGGACATTTAGTACGCCTGGGACATTAGGGACATATGGGACATCTGGGACGCTTGGGACATTAGGGACATCTGGGACGTTTCGGACGTCTGGGACGTTAGGGACATATAGGACATCTAAGACGTCTGGCACGTTAGGGACATATGGGACATCTAGGACTTCTGGGACGTCTGAGACGTAAGGAACATACGGGACAGCTGGGACGTCTGGGACGTTAGGGACATATGGGACATTTAGGACGTCTGGGACGTTAGCTACATATGGAACATCTAGAACGCTTGGGACATTAGGGACATATGGAACATATGAGACATTTGCGACGTCTGGGACGTTAGCGACATATGGAACATCTGAGACGTCTGGGACGTTAAGGACATATGGGACATCCAGGACGTCTGGGACGTCAGGGACGTTAAGGACATATGAAACATTTAGGACGCCTGGGACATTAGGGACATATGGGACATATGAAACATCTGGGACGCCTGGGACATTAGGGACATACGGGACATATGGGTCATCTGGGACGTCTGGGACGTTAGGTACATATGGGACATCTGGGACGTCTGGGACGTTAAGGACATATGGGACATCTAGGACTTCTGGGACGTCTGGGACGTTAAGGACATATGGGACATTTAGGACGCCTTGGACATTAGGGACTTGGGGACATATGGGACATCTGAGACGTCTGGGACGTTAAGGACATATGAGACATCTAGGACGTCTGGGACGTCTGGGACGTTAAGGACATATAAGACATTTAGGACGTCTGCGACATTAGTGATATATGGGACATATGGGACATCTGGGACGCCTGGGACATTAGGAACATATGGGACATATGGAACATTTAGGACGTTTGGGACGTTAGGGACATATAGGACATTTAGGACGTCTGGGACATTAGTGACATATGGGACATATGGGACATCCAGGACATCTGAGACGTCTTAAACGTTAGGGACATACGAGACAGCTTGGACGTCTGGGGCGTTAAGGACATATGGGACATTTAGGACGTCTGGGACGTTAGGGACATATGGAACATCTAGGACGCCTGGGACATTAAAGACATATGGGACATATGGGGTATCTGGGACGTCTGGGACGTAAGGGACATATGGAACATCTGGGACGTCTGGGACGTTAAGGACATATGGGACATATGGGACATCTGGGACGCCTGGGACATTAGGGAAATATGGGACATATGGGACATCTGGGACGTCTGGGCCGTTAGGGACATATGGGGAATCTGGGACGTCTGGAACGTTAAGGACGTATGGGACATCTAGGACGTCAAGGACGTTAGGGACACATGAGACATTTGAGACGTCTGGTACGTTAGGGACATATGCGACATCTGGGACGTCTGGGACATTAGAGACATATGGGACATATGGGACATCTGGGACGTCTGGGACGTTAGGGACATATGGGACATCTGGGACGTCTGGGACGTTAGGGACATATAGAACATCTGAGACGTCTTCGACGTTAGGGACATATGCGACATCTGGGACGTCTGGGACATTAGAGACATATGGGACATATGGGACGTCTGGGACGTCTGGGACGTTAGGATTATACGGGACAGCTAAGACGTCTGGGACGTTAGGGACATATGGGACTTCTGGGACGTCTGGGACATTATAGACATATGGGACATCTGGGACGTCTGGGACGTTAGGGACATATGGGACATATAGGACGTCAAGGACGTTAGGGACACATGAGACATCTGAGACATCTGGGACGTTAAGGACATATGGGACATTTAGTACGCCTGGGACATATGGGACATCTGGGACGCCTGGGACCTTAGGGACATATGGGACATCAGTTACGTCTGGGACGTTAGAGACATATGGGACATCTGGTACGTCTAGGACGTTAAGGACATATGGGACATCTAGGACGTCTGGGACGTCTGGGACGTTAAGGACATATGGGACATTAAGGACGCCTGGGACATTAGGGACATATGGGACATATGGGACATCTATGCCGTTTGGGACGTTAAGGACATATGGGACATCTAGGACATCTGGGACGTCTGGGACGTTAAGGACATGTGGGACATCTAGGACGTCTGGGACGTCTGGGACGTAAAGATCATATGGGACATTTAGGACGCTTGAGACATTAGGGACATATGGGACATATGGGACATCTGGAACGCCTGGGACATTAAAGACATATGGGACATATGGGACATCTGGGACATCTGGGACGTTAGGGACATATGGGGCATCTGGGTCGTCTGGGACGTTAATGACGTATGGGACATCTAGGACGTCTAAGACGTTAGGGACATATGGGGCATCTGGGACGTCTGGGACGTTAGGGACATATGGGATATGTGAAACGTCTGGGACATTAGGGACATATGGGACATATGGGACATCTGGGACGTCTAGGACGTTAGGGACATAAGGGACATCTAGGACGTCAGGGACGTCTGGGACGTTAGGGACATACGGGACAGCTAGGACGTCTGGGACGTTAGGGACATATGGGACATTTAGGACGTCTGGGACGTTAGAGACATATGGAACACTTAGGACGCCTGGGACATCTGGGACGTCTGGGACGTTAGGGACATATGGGACACTAAGGACGCCTGGGACATTAGGGACATATGGAACATATGGGACGACTAGGACGTCTGGGACGTTAGGGACATATGGGACATCTAGGACGTCTGGGACATCTGAGACGTTAAGGACATACGGGACAGCTGGGACGTCTGGGACGTTAGGGACATATGGGACATTTAAGACGTCTGGGACGTTAGGGACATATGAATCATCTAGGACGCCTGGGACATTAGGGACATATGGGACATATGGGACATTTGGGACGTCTGGGACGTTAGGGACATATGGGACATCTGAGACGTCTGGGACGTTAAGGACATATGGGACATCTAGGACGTCTGGCAGGTTAGGGACATTTGGGACATCTAGGACGTGTGGGACGTCTGGGACGTTAGGAACATACGTGCCAGCTGGGACGTCTCGGACGTTAGGGACATATGGGGCATCTAAGACATCTGGGACGTCTGGGACGTCTGGGACGTTAGGGACATATGGGACATCTGGGACAACTGGGACGCCTGGGACATTAGGGACATATGGGACATATGGGACATCTGGGACGTCTGGGACGTTAGGGACATATGGGACATCTAAGATGTCTGGGACGTCTGGGACGTTAGGGACATATGGGACAGCTGGGACGTCTGGGACGCCTGGGACATTTAGGGACATATGGGACATATGGGACATCTGGGACGTCTGGGACGTTAGGGACATATGGGACATCTAGGACGTCTGGGACGTCTGGGACGTTAAGGACATATAAGACATTTAGGACGTCTGGAACATTAGTGACATATGGGACATATGGGACATTTAGGACGTTTGGGACGTTAGGGACATATAGGACATTTAGGACGTCTGGGACATTAGTGACATATGGGACATATGGGGTATCTGGGACGTCTGGGGCTTAAGGAACATATGGAACATCTGGGACGTCTTAAACGTTAGGGACATACGGGACAGCTGGGACGTCTGGGGCGTTAAGGACATATGGGACATTTAAGACGTCTGGGACGTTAGGGACATATGGAACATCTAGGACGCCTGGGACATTATTGACATATGGGACATATGGGGTATCTGGGACGTCTGGGGCTTAAGGAACATATGGAACATCTGGGACGTCTGGGACGTTAAGGACATATGGAACATATGGGACATCTGGGACGCCTGGGACATTAGGGAAATATGGGACATATGGGACATCTGGGACGTCTGGGCCGTTAGGGACATATGGGGCATCTGGGACGTCTGGAACGTTAAGGACGTATGGGACATCTAGGACGTCAAGGACGTCAGGGACACATGAGACATCTGAGACGTCTGAGACGTTAGGGACATATGCGACATCTGGGACGTCTGGGACATTAGAGACATATGGGACATATGGGACATCTGGGACGTCTGGGACGTTAGGGACATATGGGACATCTGGGACGTCTGGAACGTTAGGGACATATGGAACATCTGAGACGTCTGGGACGTTAAAGACATATGCGACATCTGGGACGTCTGGAACATTAGAGACATATGGGACATATGGGACGTTTGGGACGTCTGGGGCGTTAGGATTATACGGGACAGCTAAGACGTCTGGGACGTTAGGGACATATGGGACATCTGGGACGTCTGGGACATTATAGACATATGGGACATATGGGACATCTGGGACGTCTGGGACGTTAGGGACATATGGGACATCTAGGACGTCAAGGACGTTAGGGACACATGAGACATCTGAGACGTCTGGGACGTTAAGGACATATGGGACATTTAGTACGCCTGGGACATATGGGACATATGGGACATCTGGGACGCCTGGGACCTTAGGGACATATGGGACATCAGTTACGTCTGGGACGTTAGAGACATATGAGACAACTGGTACGTCTAGGACGTTAAGGACATATGGGACATCTAGGACGTCTGGGACGTCTGGGACGTTAAGGACATATGGGACATTAAGGACGCCTGGGACATTAGGGACATATGGGACATATGGGACATCTATGCCGTTTGGGACGTTAAGGACATATGGGACATCTAGGACATCTGGGAAGTCTGGGACGTTAAGGACATGTGGGACATCTAGGACGTCTGGGACGTCTGGGACGTTAAGAACATATGGGACATTTAGGACGCTTGAGACATTAGGGACATATGGGACATCTGGAACGCCTGGGACATTAAAGACATATGGGACATGTGGGACATCTGGGACATCTGGGACGTTAGAGACATATGGGGCATCTGGGTCGTCTGGGACGTTAAGGACGTATGGGACATCTAGGACGTCTAAGACGTTAGGGACATATGGGGCATCTGGGACGTCTGGGACGTTAGGGACATATGGGACATGTGAAACGTCTGGGACATTAGGGACATATGGGACATATGGGACATCTGGGACGTCTGGGACGTTAGGGACATATGGGACATCTGGGACGTCTGGGACGTTAGGGACATATGGGACATCTAGGACGTCTGGGACGTCTGGGACGTTAGGGACATACGGGACAGCTGGGACTTCTGGGACGTTAGGGACATATGGGACATTTAGGACGTCTGGGACGTTAGGGACATATAGAACACTTAGGACACCTGGGACATCTGGGACGTCTGGGACGTTAGGGACATATGGGACACTAAGGACGCCTGGGACATTAGGGACATATGGAACATATGGGACATCTGGGACGTCTGCGACGTTAAGGACATATGGGACGACTAGGACGTCTTGGACGTTAGGGACATATGGGACATCTAGGACGTCTGGGACATCTGAGACGTTAAGGACATTCGGGACAGCTGGGACGTCTGGGACGTTAGGGACATATGGGACATTTAGGACGTCTGGGACGTTAGGGACATATGGATCATCTAGGACGCCTGGGACATTAGGGACATATGGGACATCCAGGACATCTGGGACGTCTTAAACGTTAGGGACATACGGGACAGCTTGGACGTCTGGGGCGTTAAGGACATATGGGACATTTAGGACGTCTGGGACGTTAGGGACATATGGAACATCTAGGACGCCTGGGACATTAGGGACATATGGGACATATGGGGTATCTGGGACGTCTGGGACTTAAGGGACATATGGAACATCTGGGACGTCTGGGACGTTAAGGACATATGGGACATATGGGACATCTGGGACGCCTTAGACATTAGGGAAATATGGGACATATGGGACATCTGGGACGTCTGGGCCGTTAGGGACATATGGGGCATCTGGGACGTCTGGAACGTTAAGGACGTATGGGACATATGGGACATCTGGGACATCTAGGACGTCAAGGACGTTAGGGACACATGAGACATTTGAGACGTCTGGGACGTTAGGGACATATGCGACATCTGGGACGTCTGGGACATTAGAGACATATGGGACATATGGGACATCTGGGACGTCTGGGATGTTAGGGACATATGGGACATCTGGGACGTCTGGGACGTTAGGGACATATAGAACATCTGAGACGTCTTCGACGTTAGGGACATATGCGACATCTGGGACGTCTGGGACATTAGAGACATATGGGACATATGGGACGTCTGGGACGTTAGGATTATACGGGACAGCTAAGACGTCTGGGACGTTAGGGACATATGGGACTTCTGGGACGTCTGGGACATTATAGACATATGGGACATATGGGACATCTGGGACGGCTGGGACGTTAGGGACATATGGGACATATAGGACGTCAAGGACGTTAGGGACACATGAGACATCTGAGACGTCTGGGACGTTAAGGACATATGGGACATTTAGTACGCCTGGGACATATGGGACATATGGGACATCTGGGACGCCTGGGACCTTAGGGACATATGGGACATCAGTTACGTCTGGGACGTTAGAGACATATGGGACATCTAGTACGTCTAGGACGTTAAGGACATATGGGACATCTAGGACGTCTGGGACGTCTGGGACGTTAAGGACATATGGGACATTAAGGACGCCTGGGACATTAGGGACATATGGGACATATGGGACATCTATGCCGTTTGGGACGTTAAGGACATATGGGACATCTAGGACATCTGGGACGTCTGGGACGTTAAGGACATGTGGGACATCTAGGACATCTGGGACGTCTGGGACGTTAGGATTATACGGGACAGCTAAGACGTCTGGGACGTTAGGGACATATGGGACATCTGGAACGCCTGGGACATTAAAGACATATGGGACATATGGGACATCTTGGACATCTGGGACGTTAGGGACATATGGGGCATCTGGGTCGTCTGGGACGTTAAGGACGTATGGGACATCTAGGACGTCTAAGACGTTAGGGACATATGGGGCATCTGGGACGTCTGGGACGTTAGGGACATATGGGACATGTGAAACGTCTGGGACATTAGGGACATATGGGACATATGGGACATCTGGGACGTCTAGGACGTTAGGGACATATGGGACATCTGGGACGTCTGGGACGTTAGGGACATATGGGACATCTAGGACGTCAGGGACGTCTGGGACATTAGGGACATACGGGACAGCTAGGACGTCTGGGACGTTAGGGACATATGGGACATTTAGGACGTCTGGGACGTTAGAGACATATGGAACACTTAGGACGCCTGGGACATCTGGGACGTCTGGGACGTTAGGGACATATGGGACACTAAGGACGCCTGGGACATTAGGGACATATGGAACATATGGGACATCTGGGACGTCTGCGACGTTAAGGACATATGGGACGACTAGGACGTCTGGGACGTTAGGGACATATGGGACATCTAGGACGTCTGGGACATCTGAGACGTTAAGGACATACGGGACAGCTGGGACGTCTGGGACGTTAGGGACATATGGGACATTTAAGACGTCTGGGACGTTAGGGACATATGGATCATCTAGGACGCCTGGGACATTAGGGACATATGGGACATATGGGACATTTGGGACGTCTGGGACGTTAGGGACATATGGGACATCTGAGACGTCTGGGACGTTAAGGACATATGGGACATCTAGGACGTCTGGGACGTCTGGGACGTTAAGGATATATGGGACATTTAGTACGCCTGAGACATTAGGGACATATGGGACATATGGGACATCTAGGACGTCTGGCAGGTTAGGGACATATGGGACATCTAGGACGTGTGGGACGTCTGGGACGTTAGGAACATACGTACCAGCTGGGACGTCTCGGACGTTAGGGACATATGGGGCATCTAAGACATCTGGGACGTCTGGGACGTCTGGGACGTTAGGGACATATGGGACATCTGGGACAACTGGGACGCCTGGGACATTAGGGACATATGGGACATATGGGACATCTGGGACGTCTGGGACGTTAGGGACATATGGGACATCTAAGATGTCTGGGACGTCTGGGACGTTAGGGACATATGGGACAGCTGGGACGTCTGGGACGCCTGGGACATTTAGGGACATATGGGACATATGGGACATCTGGGACGTCTGGGACGTTAGGGACATATGGGACATCTAGGACGTCTGGGACGTCTGGGACGTTAAGGACATATAAGACATTTAGGACGTCTGGAACATTAGTGACATATGGGACATATGGGACATTTAGGACGTTTGGGACGTTAGGGACATATAGGACATTTAGGACGTCTGGGACATTAGTGACATATGGGACATATGGGACATCCAGGACATCTGGGACGTCTTAAACGTTAGGGACATACGGGACAGCTGGGACGTCTGGGGCGTTAAGGACATATGGGACATTTAAGACGTCTGGGACGTTAGGGACATATGGAACATCTAGGACGCCTGGGACATTATTGACATATGGGTCATATGGGGTATCTGGGACGTCTGGGGCTTAAGGAACATATGGAACATCTGGGACGTCTGGGACGTTAAGGACATATGGGACATATGGGACATCTGGGACGCCTGGGACATTAGGGAAATATGGGACATATGGGACATCGGGGACGTCTGGGCCGTTAGGGACATATGGGACATCTGGGACGTCTGGGACGTTAGGGACATATGGAACATCTGAGACGTCTGGGACGTTAGGGACATATGGGACATCTGGGACGTCTGGAACGTTAAAGACGTATGGGACATCTAGGACGTCAAGGACGTCAGGGACACATGAGACATCTGAGACGTCTGAGACGTTAGGGACATATGCGACATCTGGGACATCTGGGACATTAGAGACATATGGGACATATGGGACATCTGGGACGTCTGGGACGTTAGGGACATATGGGACATCTGGGACGTCTGGGACGTTAGGGACATATGGAACATCTGAGACGTCTGGGACGTTAGGGACATATGGGACATCTGGGACGTCTGGGACATAATAGACATATGGGACATATGGGACATCTGGGACGTCTGGGACGTTAGGGACATATGGGACATCTAGGACGTCAAGGACGTTAGGGACACATGAGACATCTGAGACGTCTGGGACGTTAAGGACATATGGGACATTTAGTACGCCTGGGACATATGGGACATATGGGACATCTGGGACGCCTGGGACCTTAGGGACATATGGGACATCAGTTACGTCTGGGACGTTAGAGACATATGAGACATCTGGTACGTCTAGGACGTTAAGGACATATGGGACATCTAGGACGTCTGGGACGTCTGGGACGTTAAGGACATATTTGACATTAAGGACGCCTGGGACATTAGGGACATATGGGACATATGGGACATCTATGCCGTTTGGGACGTTAAGGACATATGGGACATCTAGGACATCTGGGAAGTCTGGAACGTTAAGGACATGTGGGACATCTAGGACGTCTGGGACGTCTGGGACGTTAAGAACATATGGGACATTTAGGACGCTTGAGACATTAGGGACATATGGGACATCTGGAACGCCTGGGACATTAAAGACATATGGGACATGTGGGACATCTGGGACATCTGGGACGTTAGAGACATATGGGGCATCTGGGTCGTCTGGGACGTTAAGGACGTATGGGACATCTAGGACGTCTAAGACGTTAGGGACATATGGGGCATCTGGGACGTCTGGGACGTTAGGGACATATGGGACATGTAAAACGTCTGGGACATTAGGGACATATGGGACATATGGGACATCTGGGACGTCTGGGACGTTAGGGACATATGGGACATCTGGGACGTCTGGGACGTTAGGGACATATGGGACATCTAGGACGTCTGGGACGTCTGGGACGTTAGGGACATACGGGACAGCTGGGACTTCTGGGACGTTAGGGACATATGGGACATTTAGGACGTCTGGGACGTTAGGGACATATGGGACATTTAGGACGTCTGGGACGTTAGGGACATATAGAACACTTAGGACACCTGGGACATCTGGGACGTCTGGGACATTAGGGACATATGGGACACTAAGGACGCCTGGGACATTAGGGACATATGGAACATATGGGACATCTGGGACGTCTGCGACGTTAAGGACATATGGGACGACTAGGACGTCTTGGACGTTAGGGACATATGGGACATCTAGGACGTCTGGGACATCTGAGACGTTAAGGACATACGGGACAGCTGGGACGTCTGGGACGTTAGGGACATATGGGACATTTAGGACGTCTGGGACGTTAGGGACATATGGATCATCTAAGACGTCTGGGACGTTAAGGACATATGGGACATCTAGAACGTCTGGGACGTTAAGGATATACGGGACATTTAGTACGCCTGAGACATTAGGGACATATGGGACATATGGGACATCTAGGACGTCTGGCAGGTTAGGGACATATGGGACATCTAGGACGTGTGGGACGTCTGGGACGTTAGGAACATACGGGCCAGCTGGGACGTCTGGAACGTTAGGGACATATGGGGCATCTAAGACATCTGGGACGTCTGGGACGTCTGGGACGTTAGGGACATATGGGACATCTGGGACAACTGGGACGCCTGGGACATTAGGGACATATGGGACATATGGGACATCTGGGACGTCTGGGACGTTAGGGACATATGGGACATCTAAAATGTCTGGGACGTCTGCGACGTTAGGGACATATGGGACAGCTGGGACGTCTGGGACGCCTGGGACATTTAGGGACATATGGGACATATGGGACGTCTGGGACGTCTGCAACGTTAGGGACATACGGGAAAGCTGGGACGTCTAGGACTTTAAGGACATATGGGACTTTTAGGACGTCTGGGACGTTAGAGACATATGGAACATCTAGGACGCTTGGGACATTAGGGACATATGGGACATATGGAACATCTGGGACGTCTGGGACGTTAGGGACAGATGGGACATCTGGGACGTCTGGGACGTTAAGGACATGTGGGACACCTAGGACGTCTGGAACGTCTGGGACGTTAAGATCATATGGAACATTTAGGACGCCTGAGACATTAGGGACATATGGGACATATGGGACCTCTGGAACGCCTGGGACATTAGGGACATATGGGACATATGGGACATTTGGGACGTCTGGGACGTTAGGGACATATGGGGTATATGGGACGTCTGAGACGTTAAGGACGTATGGGACATCTAGGACGTCTAGGACGTTAGGGACATATGGGACATCTGGGACGTCTGGGACGTTAGGGACATATGGGACATCTGGGACGTCTGGGACATTAGAGACATATGGGACATATGGGACATCTGGGACGTCTGGGACGTTAGGGACATTTGGGACATCTGGGACGTCTGGGACGTTAGGGACATATGGGACATCTAGGACGTCTGGGACGTCTGGGACGTTAGGGACATACGGAACAGCTGGGACGTCTGGGACGTTAGGGACATATGGGACATTTAGGACGTCTGGGACGTTAGGGACATATGGAACACTTAGGACGCCTGGGACATTAGGGACATATGGAAGATCTGGGACGTCTGGGACGTTAAGGACATATGGGACGTCTAGGACGTCTGGGACGTTAGGGACATATGGGACATCTAGGACGTCTGGGACATCTAGGACGTTAAGGACATACGGGACAGCTGGGACGTCTGGGACGTTAGGGACATATGGGACATTTGGGACGTCTGGGACGTTAGGGACATATGGAACATCTAGGACGCCTGGGACATTATGGACATATGGGACATATGTTACATCTGGGACGTCTGGGACGTTAGGGACATATGGGACATCTGAGACGTCTGGGACGTTAAGGACATATGGGACATCTAGGACGTCTGGGACGTCTGGCACGTTAAGGACATATGGGACATTTAGTACGCCTGGGACATTAGGGACATATGAGAGATATGGGACATCTGGGACGTCTGGGACGTCTGGGACGTTAGGGACATATAGGACATCTAGGACGTCTGGCACGTTAGGGACATATGGGACATCTAGGACGTCTGGGACGTCTGGGACGTTTAGGACATATGGGACATCTAGGACGTCTTGGACGCCTGGGACATTAGGGACATATGGGACATATGGGACTTCTGGGACGCCTGGGACATTAAGGACATATGGGACATATGGGACGTTTGGGACGTTAAAGACATATGGGACATTTAGGACGCCTGAGACGTTAAGGACATATGGGACATCTGGGACGTTTGGGAAGTTAAGGACATATGGGACATCTAGGACGTCTGGGACGTCTGGGACGTTAGGAACATATGGGACTTTTAGCACGTCTGGGACGTTAGGGATATATGGGACATCTGGGACGCCTGGGACACTAGGGACATATGAGACATATGGGACATCTGGGACGTCTGGGACGTCTGGGACGTTAAGGACATATAAGCTATCTAGGACGTCTGGGACGTTAAAAACATATGGGACATCTAGGACGTCTGAGACGTCTGGGACGTTAGGGTCATACGGGACAGCTGGGACGTCTTGGACTCTAGGGACATATGGGACATTTAAGACGTCTGGGACGTTAGGGACCTATGGGACATATGGGACATCTAAGACGTCTGGGGCGTTAGGGACATATGGGACATCTGGGATGTCTGGTACGTTAAGGACATATGGGACATCTAAGACGTCTGGGACGTTAAAGACATATGGGAGATTTAGGACGCCTTGGATATTACGGACATATGGGACATCTAGGACGTCTGGGACGTCTGGGACGTTTGGGACATATGGGACATATAGGACGCCTGGGACATTAGGGACATATGGGACATATGGGACATCTGGCACGTCTGGGAAGTTAGGGACATATGGGACATCTGGGACGTCTGGGACGCTAAGGACATATGGGACATCTAGGACGTCTGGGACGTCTGGGACGTTAAAGACATACGGGACAGTTGGGACGTCTGAGACGTTAGGAACATATGGCACATTTAGAACGTCTGGGACGTTAGGGACATATGGAACATCTGGGACGTCTGAGACATTAGGGACATTTGGGACAACTGGGACGTCTGGGACGTTAAGGACATATGGGACATTTAGGACGCCTGGGACGTTAAGGACATATGGGACATATGGGACATCTGAGACGTCTGGGACGTTAGGGAAATATGGGACATCTGGGACGTCTGGGACGTTAAGGACATATGGGACATCTAGGACGTCTGGGACGTTAAGGACATATGGGAAATTAAGGACGCCTGGGACGTTAGGGACATATGGGACATATGGGACATCTGGGACGTCTGGGACGTTAGGGACATATGAGACACTTAGGACGCCTGGGTCATTAAGGACATATGGGACATAAGGGACATCTGGGACGCCTGGGACATTAAGGACAGATGGGACATCTGGGACGTCTGGGACGTTAAGGACATATGGGAAATTTAGGACGCCTGGGACGTTAGGGACATATGGGACATATGGGACATCTGTGACGTCTGGGACGTTAGGGACATATGGGACATCTGGGACTTTTTGGACGTTAAGGACATATGGGACATTTAGGACGCCTGGGACGTTTGGGACATATGGGACATATGGGACATCTGGGACGTCTGGGACGTTAGGGACATATGAGACATCTGGGACGTCTAGGACGTTAAGGACATATGGGATATCTATTACGTCTGAGACGTCTGGGAAGTTAAGAACATATGGGACACTTAGGACGCCTGGGTCATTAAGTACATATGGGACAATGAGACATCTGGCACGCCTGGGACATTAAGGACAGATGGGACATCTGAGACGCCTGAGACATTAAGGACAGATGGGACGTCTGGGACGTCTGGGACGTTAGGGACATATAGGACATCTAGGACGTCTAAGACGTTAGGGACACATGGGACACTAGGACGTCTGGGACGTCCGGGACGTTAGGGACATACGGGACGGCTGGGACGTCTGGGACGTCTGGGACGTTAGGGACATATGGGACATATAGGACGCCTGGGACATTAGGGACATATGGGACATATGGGACATCTGGCACGTCTGGGAAGTTAGGGACATATGGGACATCTGGGACGTCTGGGACGCTAAGGACATATGGGACATCTAGGACGTCTGGGAGGTCTGGGACGTTAAAGACATACGGGACAGTTGGGACGTCTGAGACGTTAGGAACATATGGCACATTTAGGACGTCTGGGACGTTAGGGACATATGGAACATCTGGGACGTCTGAGACATTAGGGACATTTGGGACAACTGGGACGTCTGGGACGTTAAGGACATATGGGACATTTAGGACGCCTGGGACGTTAAGGACATATGGGACCTATGGGACATCTGAGACGCCTGAGACATTAAGGACAGATGGGACGTCTGGGACGTCTGGGACGTTAGGGACATATAGGACATCTAGGACGTCTAAGACGTTAGGGACACATCGGACACTAGGACGTCTGGGACGTCCGGGACGTTAGGGACATACGGGACAGCTGGGACGTCTGGAACGTTAGGGACATATGGGACATTTAGGACGTCTTGGACGTTAGGGACATATGGAACATTTAGGAGGCCTGGGACATTAGGGACATATGGGACATATGGGACATCTGGGACGTCTGGGACGTTATGGTCATATGAGACATCTGGGACGTCTGGGACGTTAAGGACATATGGCACATCTAGGACGTCTGGGACGTCTGGGACATTAAGGACATATGGTACATTCAGGACGACTGGGACATTAGGGACATATGGGACATATGGGACATCTGGGACGTCTGGGCCGTTAGGGACATATGAGGCATCTGGGACGTCTGGAACGTTAAGGACGTATGGGACATCTAGGACGTCAAGGACGTTAGGGACACATGAGACATCTGAGACGTCTGTAACGTTAGGGACATATGCGACATCTGGGACGTCTGGGACATTAGAGACATATGGGACATATGGGACATCTGGGACGTCTGGGACGTTAGGGACATATGGGACATCTGGGACGTCTGGGACGTTAGGGACATATGGAACATCTGAGACGTCTGGGACGTTAGGGACATATGCGACATCTGGGACGTCTGGGACATTAGAGACATATGGGACATATAGGACGTCTGGGACGTCTGGGTCGTTAGGATTATACGGGACAGATAAGACGTCTGGGACGTTATTGACATATGGGACTTCTGGGACGTCTGGGACATTAGAGACATATGGGACATATGGGACATCTGGGACGTCTGGGACGTTAGGGACATATGGGACATCTAGGACGTCAAGGACGTTAGGGACACATGAGACATCTGAGACGTCTGGGACGTTAAGGACATATGGGACATTTAGTACTCCTGGGACATATGGGACATATGGGACATCTGGGACGCCTGGGACCTTAGGGACATATGAGACATCAGTTACGTCTGGGACGTTAGAGACATATGGGACATCTGGTACGTCTAGGACGTTAAGGACATATGGGACATCTAGGACGTCTGGTACGTCTGGGACGTTAAGGACATATGGGACATTAAGGACGCCTGGGACATTAGGGACATATGGGACATATGGGACATCTACGACGTTTGGGACGTTAAGGACATATGGGACATCTAGAACATCTGGGACGTCTGGGACGTTAATGACATGTGGGACATCTAGGACGTCTGGGACGTCTGGGACGTTAAGAACATATGGGACATTTAGGACGCTTGAGACATTAGGGACATATGGGACATATGGGACATCTGGAACGCCTGGGACATTAAAGACATATGGGACATATGGGACATCTGGGACATCTGGGACGTTAGGGACATATGGGGCATCTGGGTCGTCTGGGACGTTAAGGACGTATGGGACATCTAGGACGTCTATGACGTTAGGGACATATGGGGCATCTGGGACGTCTGGGACGTTAGGGACATATGGGACATGTGGGACGTTTGGGACATTAGGGACATATGGGACATATGGGACATCTGGGACGTCTGGGACGTTAGGGACATATGCGACATCTGGGACGTCTGGGACGTTAGGGACATATGGGACTTCTAGGACGTCTGGGACGTCTGGGACGTTAGGGACATACGGGACAGCTGGGACGTCTGGGACGTTAGGGACATATGGGACAATTAGGACGTCTGGGACGTTAGGGACATATGGAACACTTAGGACGCCTGGGACATCTGGGACGTCTGGGACGTTAGGGACATATGGGACACTTAGGACGCCTGGGACATTAGGGACATATGGAACATATGGGACATCTGGGACGTCTGCGACGTTAAGGACATATGGGACGACTAGGACGTCTGGGACGTTAGGGACATATGGGACATCTAGGACGTCTGGGACATCTGAGACGTTAAGGACATACGGGACAGCTGGGACGTCTGGGACGTTAGGGACATATGGGACATTTAGGACGTCTGGGACGTTAGGGACATATGGATCATCTAGGACGTCTGGGACGTTAGGGACATATGGGACACTTAGGACGCCTGGGACATTAGGGACATATGGAACATATGGGACATATGGGACGTCTGCGACGTTAAGGACATATGGGACGACTAGGACGTCTGGGACGTTAGGGACATATGGGACATCTAGGACGTCTGGGACATCTGAGACGTTAAGGACATACGGGACAGCTGGGACGTCTGGGACGTTAGGGACATATGGGACATATGGGACATTTGGGACATCTGGGACGTTAGGGACATATGGGACATCTGAGACGTCTGGGACGTTAAGGACATATGGGACATCTAGGACGTCTGGGACGTCTGGGACGTTAAGGATATATGGGACATTTAGTACGCCTGAGACATTAGGGACATATGGGACATATGGGACATCTAGGACGTCTGGCAGGTTAGGGACATATGGGACATCTAGGACGTGTGGGACGTCTGAACCTTTAGGAACATACGGGCCAGCTGGGACGTCTGGGACGTTAGGGACATATGGGGCATCTAAGACATCTGGGACGTCTGGGAAGTCTGGGACGTTAGGGACATATGGGACATCTAGGACGTCTGGGACATCTGAGACGTTAAGGACATACGGGACAGCTGGGACGTCTGGGACGTTAGGGACATTAGGGACATATGGGACATATGGGACATCTGGGACGTCTGGGACGTTAGGGACATATGGGACATCTAAGACGTCTGGGACGTCTGGGACGTTAGGGACATATGGGACAGCTGGGACGTCTGGGACGCCTGGGACATTTAGGGACATGTGGGACTTATGGGACGTCTGGGACGTCTGCGACGTTAGGGACATACGGGACAGCTGGGACGTCTGGGACTTTAAGGACATATGGGACTTTTAGGACGTCTGGGACGTTAGAGACATATGGAACATCTAGGACGCTTGGGACAATAGGGACATATGGGACATATGGAACATCTGGGACGTCTGGGACGTTAGGGACAGATGGGACATCTGGGACGTCTGGGACATTAAGGACATGTGGGACATCTAGGACGTCTGGGACGTCTGGGACGTTAAGAACATATGGGACATTTAGAACGCCTGAGACATTAGGGACATATGGGAGATCTGGAACGCCTGGGACATTAGGGACATATGGGACATATGGGACATCTGGGACGTCTGGGACGTTAGGGACATATGGGGCATATGGGACGTCTGAGACGTTAAGGACGTATGGGACATCTAGGACGTCTAGGACGTTAGGGACATATGGGACATCTGGGACGTCTGGGACGTTAGGGACATATGGGACGTCTGGGACGTCTGGGACATTAGGGCCATATGGGACATATGGGACATCTGGGACGTCTGGGAGGTTAGGGACCTTTGGGACATCTGGGACGTCTGGGACGTTAGGGACATATGGGACATCTAGGACGTCTGGGACGTTTGGGACGTTAGGGACATACGGAACAGCTGGGACGTCTGGGACGTTAAGGACATATGAGACATTTAGGACGTCTGGGACGTTAGGGACATATGGAACACTTAGGACGCCTGGGACATTAGGGACATATGGAACATCTGGGACGTCTGGGACGTTAAGGACATATGGGACGTCTAGGACGTCTGGGACGTTAGGGACATATGGGACATCTAGGACGTCTGAAACATCTAGGACGTTAAGGACATACGGGACAGCTGGGACGTCTGGGACGTTAGAGACATATGGGACATTTAGGACGTCTGGGACGTTAGGGACATATGGAACATCTAGGACGCCTGGGACATTATGGACATATGGGACATATGTTACATCTGGGACGTCTGGGACGTTAGGGACATATGGGACATCTGAGACGTCTGGGACGTTAATAACATATGGGACATCTAGGACGTCTGGGACGTCTGGCACGTTAAGGACATATGGGACATTTAGTACGCCTGGGACATTAGGGACATATGAGACATATGGGACATCTGGGACGTCTGGGATGTCTGGGACGTTAGGGACATATAGGACATCTAGGACGTCTGCCACGTTAGGGACATATGGGACATCTAGGACGTCTGGGACGTCTGGGACGTTAAGGACATATAAGACCTTTAAGACGCCTGGGACATTAGGGACATATGGGACATATGGGACTTCTGGGACGCCTGGGACGTTAAGGACATATGGGACATATGGGACGTTTGAGACGTTAAAGACATATGGGACATTTACGACGCCTGGGACATTAGGGACATATGGGACATATGGGACATCTGGGACGTTTGGGACGTTAAGGACATATGGAACATCTAGGACGTCTGGGACGTCTGGGACGTTAGGGACATACGGGACAGTTAGGACGTCTGGGACGTTAGAAACATATGGGACTTTTAGGACGTCTGGGACGTTAGGGACATATGGGACATCTGGGACGCCTGGGACACTAGGGACATATGGGACATATGGGACATCTGGGACGTCTGGGACGTATGGGACGTTAAGGACATATAAGCTATCTAGGACGTCTGGGACGTTAAAAACATATGGGACATCTATTACGTCTGACACGTCTGGGACGTTAGGGTCATACGGGACAGCTGGGACGTCTTGGACTCTAGGGACATATGGGACATTTAGTACGTCTGGGACGTTAGGGACCTATGGGACATATGGGACATCTGAGACGTCTGGGGCGTTAGGGACATATGGGACATCTGGGACGTCTGGGACGTTAAGGACATATGGGACGTCTAGGACGTCTGGGACGTTATGGACATATTGGACATCTAGGACGTCTGGGACATCTGGGACGTTAAGGACATACGGGACAGCTGGGACGTCTGGGACGTTAGGGACATATGGGACATTTAGGACGTCTGGGAGGTTAGGGACATATGGAACATGTAGGACGCCTGGGACATTAGGGACATATGGGACATATGGGACATCTGGGACGTCTGGAACGTTAGGGACATATGGGACATCTGGGACGTCTGTGACGTTAAGGACATATGGGACATCTAGGACGTCTGGGACGTCTGGGACGTTAAGGACATATGGGACATTTAGTACGCCTGGGACATTAGGGACATATGGGACATATGGGACATCTGGGACGCTTGGGACATTAGAGACATATGGGACATATGGGACATCTGGGACGTCTCGGACGTCTGGGACGTTAGGGACATATAGGACATCTAAGACGTCTGGCACGTTAGGGACATATGGGACATCTAGGACTTCTGGGACGTCTGAGACGTAAGGAACATACGGGACAGCTGGGACGTCTGGGACGTTAGGGACTTATGGGACATTTCGGACGTCTGGGACGTTAGCTACATATGGAACATCTAGAACGCTTGGGACATTAGGGACATATGGAACATATGAGACATCTGGGACGTCTGGGACGTTAGCGACATATGGAACATCTGAGACGTCTGGGACGTTAGGGACATATGGGACATCCAGGACGTCTGCGACGTCAGGGACGTTAAGGACATATGAAACATTTAGGACGCCTGGGACATTAGGGACATATGGGACATATGAAACATCTGGGACGCCTGGGACATTAGGGACATACGGGACATATGGGACATCTGGGACGTCTGGGACGTTAGGTACATATGGGACATCTGGGACGACTGGGACGTTAAGGACATATGGGACATCTAGGACTTCTGGGACGTCTGGGACGTTAAGGACATATGGGACATTTAGGACGCCTTGGACATTAGGGACTTGGGGACATATGGGACATCTGAGACGTCTGGGACGTTAAGGACATATGAGACATCTAGGACGTCTGGGACGTCTGGGACGTTAAGGACATATAAGACATTTAGGACGTCTGCGACATTAGTGATATATGGGACATATGGGACATCTGGGACGCCTGGGACATTAGGAACATATGGGACATATGGAACATTTAGGACGTTTGGGACGTTAGGGACATATAGGACATTTAGGACGTCTGGGACATTAGTGACATATGGGACATATGGGACATCCAGGACATCTGGGACGTCTTAAACGTTAGGGACATACGGGACAGCTTGGACGTCTGGGGCGTTAAGGACATATGGGACATTTAGGACGTCTGGGACGTTAGGGACATATGGAACATCTAGGACGCCTGGGACATTAGGGACATATGGGACATATGGGGTATCTGGAACTTCTGGGACTTAAGGGACATATGGAACATCTGGGACGTCTGGGACGCTTGGGACATTAGGGAAATATGGGACATATGGGACATCTGGGACGTCTGGGCCGTTAGGGACATATGGGGCATCTGGGACGTCTGGAACGTTAAGGACGTATGGGACATCTAGGACGTCAAGGACGTTAGGGACACATGAGACATTTGAGACGTCTGGGACGTTAGGGACATATGCGACATCTGGGACGTCTGGGACATTAGAGACATATGGGACATATGGGACATCTGGGACGTCTGGGACGTTAGGGACATATGGGACATCTGGGACGTCTGGGACGTTAGGGAAGACGTCTTCGACGTTAGGGACATATGCGACATCTGGGACGTCTGGGACATTAGAGACATATGGGCCATATGGGACGTCTGGGACGTCTGGGACGTTAGGATTATACGGGACAGCTAAGACGTCTGGGACGTTAGGGACATATGGGACTTCTGGGACGTCTGGGACATTATAGACATATGGGACATATGGGACATCTGGGACGTCTGGGACGTTAGGGACATATGGGACATATAGGACGTCAAGGATGTTAGGGCACATGAGACATCTGAGACGTCTGGGACGTTAAGGACATATGGGACATTTAGCACGCCTGGGACATATGGGACATATGGGACATCTGGGACGCCTGGGACCTTAGGGACATATGGGACATCAGTTACGTCTGGGACGTTAGAGACATATGGGACATCTGGTACGTCTAGGACGTTTAAGGACATATGGGACATCTAGGACGTCTGGGACGTCTGGGACGTTCAGGACATATGGGACATTAAGGACGCCTGGGACATTAGGGACATATGGGACATATGGGACATCTATGCCGTTTGGGACGTTAAGGACATATGGGACATCTAGGACATTTGGGACGTCTGGGACGTTAAGGACATGTGGGACATCTAGGACGTCTGGGACGTTTGGGACGTTAAGAACATATGGGACATTTAGGACGCTTGAGACATTAGGGACATATGGGACATATGGGACATCTGGAACGCCTGGGACATTAAAGACATATGGGACATATGGGACATCTGGGACATCTGGGACGTTAGGGACATATGGGGCATCTGGGTCGTCTGGGACGTTAAGGACGTATGGGACATCTAGGACGTCTAAGACGTTAGGGACATATGGGGCATCTGGGACGTCTGGGACGTTAGGGACATATGGGACATGTGAAACGTCTGGGACATTAGGGACATATGGGACATATGGGACATTTGGGACGTCTAGGACGTTAGGGACGTATGGGACGTTAGGGACGTATGGACGTAGCTTGGACCCTGAGTCTGCGGACATATGGACATCTAGGACGTCTGGGACGTCTGGGACGTTAGGGACATACGGGACAGCTGGGACGTCTGGGACGTTAGGGACATATGGGACATTTAGGACGTCTGGGACGTTAGGGACATATGGAACACTTAGGACGCCTGGGACATCTGGACGTCTGGGACGTTAGGGACATATGGGACACTAAGGACGCCTGGGACATTAGGGACATATGGAACATATGGGACATCTGGGACGTCTGCGACGTTAAGGACATATGGGACGACTAGGACGTCTGGGACGTTAGGGACATATGGGACATTTAGGACGTCTGGGACGTTAGGGACATATGGATCATTTAGGACGCCTGGGACATTAGGGACATATGGGACATATGGGACATTTGGGACGTCTGGGACGTTAGGGAAATATGGGACATCTGAGACGTCTGGGACGTTAAGGACATATGGGACATCTAGGACGTCTGGGACGTCTGGGACATATGGGACATTTAGGACGTCTGGGACATCTGAGACGTTAAGGACATACGGGACAGCTGGGACGTCTGGGACGTTAGGGACATATGGGACATTTAGGACGTCTGGGACGTTAGGGACATATGGATCATTTAGGACGCCTGGGACATTAGGGACATATGGGACATATGGGACATTTGGGACGTCTGGGACGTTAGGGACATATGGGACATCTGAGACGTCTGGGACGTTAAGGACATATGGGACATCTAGGACGTCTGGGACGTCTGGGACGTCTGGGACGTTAAGGATATATGGGACATTTAGTACGCCTGAGACATTAGGGACATATGGGACATATGGGACATCTAGGACGTCTGGGACATTAGGGACATATGGGACATATGGGACATTTGGGACGTCTGGGACGTTAGGGACATATGGGACATCTGAGACGTCTGGGACGTTAGGGACATATGGGACATTTAGGACGTCTGGGACGTTAGGGACATATGGATCATCTAGGACGCCTGGGACATTAGGACATATGGGACATATGGGACATTTGGGACGTCTGGGACGTTAGGGACATATGGGACATCTGAGACGTCTGGGACGTTAAGGACATATGGGACATCTAGGACGTCTGGGACGTCTGGGACGTTAGGAACATATGGGACTTTTAGCACGTCTGGGACGTTAGGGATATATGGGACATCTGGGACGCCTGGGACACTAGGGACATATGGGACATATGGGACATCTGGGACGTCTGGGACGTCTGGGACGTTAAGGACATATAAGCTATCTAGGACGTCTGGGACGTTAAAAACATATGGGACATCTAGGACGTCTGAGACGTCTGGGACGTTAGGGTCATACGGGACAGCTGGGACGTCTTGGACTCTAGGGACATATGGGACATTTAAGACGTCTGGGACGTTAGGGACCTATGGGACATATGGGACATCTGAGACGGCTGGGGCGTTAGGGACATATGGGACATCTGGGATGTCTGTTACGTTAAGGACATATGGGACATCTAAGACGTCTGGGACGTTAAAGACATATGGGAGATTTAGGACGCCTGGGATATTACGGACATATGGGACATCTAGGACGTCTGGGACGTCTGGGACGTTAGGGACATATGGGACATATAGGACGCCTGGGATATTAGGGACATATGGGACATATGGGACATCTGGCACGTCTGGGAAGTTAGGGACATATGGGACATCTGGGACGTCTGGGACGCTAAGGACATATGGGACATCTATCACGTCTGGGACGTCTGGGACGTTAAAGACATACGGGACAGTTGGGACGTCTGAGACGTTAGGAACATATGGCACATTTAGGACGTCTGGGACGTTAGGGACATATGGAACATCTGGGACGTCTGAGACATTAGGGACATTTGGGACAACTGGGACGTCTGGGACGTTAAGGACATATGGGACATTTAGGACGCCTGGGACGTTAAGGACATATGGGACATATGGGACATCTGAGACGTCTGGGACGTTAGGGAAATATGGGACATCTGGGACGTCTGGGACGTTAAGGACATATGGGACATCTAGGACGTCTGGACGTTAAGGACATATGGGAAATTAAGGACGCCTGGGACGTTAGGGACATATGGGACATATGGGACATCTGGGACGTTTGGGACGTTAGGGATATATGAGACACTTAGGACGCCTGGGTCATTAAGGACATATGGGACATAAGGGACATCTGGGACGCCTGGGACATTAAGGAGAGATGGGACATCTGGGACGTCTGGGACGTTAAGGACATATGGGAAATTTAGGACGCCTGGGACGTTAGGGACATATGGGACATATGGGACATCTGGGACGTCTGGGACGTTAGGGACATATGGGACATCTGGGACGTCTTGGACGTTAAGGACATATGGGACATTTAGGACGCCTGGGACGTTTGGGACATATGGGACATATGGGACATCTGGGACGTCTGGACGTTAGGGACATATGAGACATCTGGGACGTCTAGGACGTTAAGGACATATGGGATATCTATTACGTCTGAGACGTCTGGGAAGTTAAGAACATATGGGACACTTAGGACGCCTGGGTCATTAAGGACATATGGGACATATGGGACATCTGAGACGCCTGAGACATTAAGGACAGATGGGACGTCTGGGACGTCTGGGACGTTAGGGACATATAGGACATCTAGGACGTCTAAGACGTTAGGGACACATGGGACACTAGGACGTCTGGGACGTCCGGGACGTTAGGGACATACGGGACAGCTGGGACGTCTGGAACGTTAGGGACATATGGGACATTTAGGACGTCTTGGATGTTAGGGACATATGGAACATTTAGGAGGCCTGGGACATTAGGGACATATGGGACATATGGGACATCTGGGACGTCTGGGACGTTATGGTCATATGAGACATCTGGGACGTCTGGGACGTTAAGGACATATGGCACATCTAGGACGTCTGGGACGTCTGGGACATTAAGCACATATGGTACATTCAGGACGACTGGGACATTAGGGACATATGGGACATATGGGACATCTGGGACGTCTGGGCCGTTAGGGACATATGAGGCATCTGGGACGTCTGGAACGTTAAGGACGTATGGGACATCTAGGACGTCAAGGACGTTAGGGACACATGAGACATCTGAGACGTCTGGGACGTTAGGGACATATGCGACATCTGGGACGTCTGGGACATTAGAGACATATGGGACATATGGGATATCTGGGACGTCTGGGACGTTAGGGACATATGGGACATCTGGGACGTCTGGGACGTTAGGGACATATGGAACATCTGAGACGTCTGGGACGTTAGGGACATATGCGACATCTGGGACGTCTGGGACATTAGAGACATATGGGACATATGGGACGTCTGGGACGTCTGGGGCGTTAGGATTATACGGGACAGCTAAGACGTCTGGGACGTTAGGGACATATGGGACATCTGGGACGTCTGGGACATTAGAGACATATGGGACATATGGGACATCTGAGACGTCTGGGACGTTAAGGACATATGGACATTTAGTACGCCTGGGACATATGGGACATATGGGACATCTGGGACGCCTGGGACCTTAGGGACATATGGGACATCAGTTACGTCTGGGACGTTAGAGACATATGGGACATCTGGTACGTCTGGTACGTCTGGGACGTTAAGGACATATGGGACATTAAGGACGCCTGGGACATTAGGGACATATGGGACATATGGGACATCTATGACGTTTGGGACGTTAAGGACATATGGGACATCTAGAACATCTGGACGTCTGGGACGTTAAGGACATGTGGGACATCTAGGACGTCTGGGACGTCTGGGACGTTAAGAACATATGGGACATTTAGGACGCTTGAGACATTAGGGACATATGGGACATATGGGACATCTGGAACGCCTGGGACATTAAAGACATATGGGACATATGGGACATCTGGGACATCTGGGACGTTAGGGACATATGGGGCATCTGGGTCGTCTGGGACGTTAAGGACGTATGGACATCTAGGACGTCTAAGACGTTAGGGACATATGGGGCATCTGGGACGTCTAGGACGTTAGGGACATATGGGACATGTGGGACGTCTGGGACATTAGGGACATATGGGACATATGGGACATCTGGGACGTCTGGGACGTTAGGGACATATGGGACATCTGGGACGCCTGGGACGTTAGGGACATATGGGACTTCTAGGACGTCTGGGACGTCTGGGACGTTAGGGACATACGGGACAGCTGGGACGTCTGGGACGTTAGGGACATATGGGACATTTAGGACGTCTGGGACGTTAGGGACATATGGAACACTTAGGACGCCTGGGACATCTGGGACGTCTGGGACGTTAGGGACATATGGGACACTTAGGACGCCTGGGACATTAGGGACATATGGAACATATGGGACATCTGGGACGTCTGCGACGTTAAGGACATATGGGACGACTAGGACGTCTGGGACGTTAGGGACAAATGGGACATCTAGGACGTCTGGGACATCTGAGACGTTAAGGACATACGGGACAGCTGGGACGTCTGGGACGTTAGGGACATATGGGACATTTAGGACGTCTGGGACGTTAGGGACATATGGATCATCTAGGACGCCTGGGACGTTAGGGACATATGGGACATATGGGACATTTGGGACGTCTGGGACGTTAGGGACATATGGGACATCTGAGACGTCTGGGACGTTAAGGACATATGGGACATCTAGGACGTCTGGGACGTCTGGGACGTTAAGGATATATGGGACATATGGGACATCTAGGACGTCTGGCAGGTTAGGGACATATGGGACATCTAGGACGTGTGGGACGTCTGGGACGTTAGGAACATACGGGCCAGCTGGGACGTCTGGGACGTTAGGGACATATGGGGCATCTAAGACATCTGGGACGTCTGGGAAGTCTGGGACGTTAGGGACATATGGAACATCTGGACAACTGGGACGCTTGGGACATTAGGGACATATGGGACATATGGGACATCTGGGACGTCTGGGACGTTAGGGACATATGGGACATCTAAGACGTCTGGGACGTCTGAGACGTTAGGGACATATGGGACAGCTGGGACGTCTGGGACGCCTGGGACATTTAGGGACATATGGGACATATGGGACGTCTGGGACGTCTGCGACGTTAGGGACATACGGGACAGCTGGGACGTCTGGGACTTTAAGGACATATGGGACTTTTAGGACGTCTGGACGTTAGAGACATGGAACATCTAGGACGCTTGGGACATTAGGGACATATGGGACATATGGAACATCTGGGACGTCTGGAACGTTAGGGACAGATGGGACATCTGGGACGTCTGGGACGTTAAGGACATGTAGGACATCTAGGACGTCTGGGACGTCTGGGACGTTAAGAACATATGGGACATTTAGAACGCCTGAGACATTAGGGACATATGGGACATCTGGAACGCCTGGGACATTAGGGACATATGGGACATATGGGACATCTGGGACGTCTTGGACGTTAGGGACATATGGGGCATATGGGACGTCTGAGACGTTAAGGACGTATGGGACATCTAGGACGTCTAGGACGTTAGGGACATATGGGACATCTGGGACGTCTGGGACGTTAGGGACATATGGGACATCTGGGACGTCTGGGACATTAGGGACATATGGGACATATGGGACATCTGGGACGTCTGGGACGTTAAGGACCTTTGGGACATCTGGGACGTCTGGGACGTTAGGGACATATGGGACATCTAGGACGTCTGGACGTTTGGGACGTTAGGGACATACGGAACAGCTGGGACGTCTGGGACGTTAAGGACATATGGGACATTTAGGACGTCTGGGACGTTAGGGACATATGGAACACTTAGGACGCCTGGGACATTAGGGACATATGGAACATCTGGGACGTCTGGGACGTTAAGGACATATGGGACGTCTAGGACGTCTGGGACGTTAGGGACATATGGGACATCTAGGACGTCTGAAACATCTAGGACGTGACGTTAAGGACATACGGACAGCTGGACGTCTGGGACGTTAGAGACATATGGAACATTTAGGACGTGTGGGACGTTAGGGACATATGGGACATCTGATACGTCTGGGACGTTAATAACATATGGGACATCTAGGACGTCTGGGACGTCTGCACGTTAAGACATCATGGGACATTTAGTACGCCTGGGACATTAGGGACATATGAGACATATGGGACATCTGGGACGTCTGGGATGTCTGGGACGTTAGGGACATATAGGACATCTAGGACGTCTGCCACGTTAGGGACATATGGGACATCTAGGACGTCTGGGGACGTCTGGGACGTTTAGGACATATGGGACATCTAGGACGTCTGGGACGTCTGGGACGTTAAGGACATATAAGACCTTTAGGACGCCTGGGACATTAGGGACATATGGGACATATGGGACTTCTGGGACGCCTGGGACGTTAAGGACATATGGGACATATGGGACGTTTGGGACGTTAAAGACATATGGGACATTTAGGACGCCTTGGAATTAGGGTTATATGGGACATATGGAACATCTGGACGTCTGGGACGTTAAGGACATATGGGACATCTGGGACGTTTGGGACGTTAAGGACATATGGAACATCTAGGACGTCTGCGACGTCTGGGACGTTAGGGACATACGGGACAGTTAGGACGTCTGGGACGTTAGGAACATATGGGACTTTTAGGACGTCTGGGACGTTAGGGACATATGGGACATCTGGGACGCCTGGGACACTAGGGACATATGGGACATATGGGACATCTGGACGTCTGGGACGTCTGGGACGTTAAGGACATATAAGCTATCTAGGACGTCTGGGACGTTAAAAACATATGGGACACATATTACGTCTGAGACGTTTGGGACGTTAGGGTCATACGGGACAGCTGGGACGTCTTGGACTCTAGGGACATATGGGACATTTAGGACGTCTGGGACGTTAGGGACCTATGGGACATATGGGACATCTGAGACGTCTGTGGCGTTAGGGACATATGGGACATCTGGGACGTCTGGGACGTTAAGGACATATGGGACGTCTAGGACGTCTGGACGTTATGGACATATGGGACATCTAGGACGTCTGGACATCTGGGACGTTAAGCACATACGGGACAGCTGGGACGTCTGGGACGTTAGGGACATATGGGACATTTAGGACGTCTGGAGGTTAGGGACATATGGAACATGTAGGACGCCTGGGACATTAGGGACATATGGGACATATGGTACATCTGGGACGTCTGGAACGTTAGGGACATATGGGACATCTGGGACGTTTGTGACGTTAAGGACATATGGGACATCTAGGGACGTCTAGGACGTCTGGGACGTTAAGGACATATGGGACATTTAGTACGCCTGGGACATTGGGGACATATGGGACATATGGGACATCTGGGACGCTTTAGACATTAGGGACGTATGGGACATATGGGACATCTGGACGTCTCGGACGTCTGGGACGTTAGGGACATATTGGACATCTAAGACGTCTGCACGTTAGGGACATATGGGACATCTAGGACTTCTGGGACGTCTGAGACGTAAGAAACGTACGGGACAGCTGGGACGTCTGGGACGTTAGGAACATATGGACATTTAGGACGTCTGGGACGTTAGCTACATATGGAACATCTAGAACGCTTGGGACATTACGGACATATGGAACATATGAGACATCTGGGACGTCTGGGACGTTAGCGACATATGGAACATCTGAGACGTCTGGGACGTTAAGGGACATATGGGACATCCAGGACGTCTGGGACGTCAGGGACGTTAAGGACATATGAAACATTTAGGACGCCTGGGACATTAGGGACATATGGGACATATGAAACATCTGGGACGCCTGGGACATTAGGGACATACGGGACATATGGGACATCTGGGACGTCTGGGACGTTAGGTACATATGGGACATCTGGGACGTCTGGGACGTTAAGGACATATGGACATCTAGGACTTCTGGGACGTCTGGGACGTTAAGGACATATGGGACATTTAGGACGCCTTGGACATTAGGGACTTGGGACATATGGGACATCTGAGACGTCTGGGACGTTAAGGACATATGAGACATCTAGGACGTCTGGGACGTCTGGGACGTTAAGGACATATAAGACATTTAGGACGTCTGCGACATTAGTGATATATGGGACATATGGGACATCTGGGACGCCTGGGACATTAGGAACATATGGGACATATGGAACATTTAGGACGTTTGGGACGTTAGGACATATAGGACATTTAGGACGTCTGGGACATTAGTGACATATGGGACATATGGGACATCCAGGACATCTGGACGTCTTAAACGTTATAGACATACGCGACAGCTTGGACGTCTGGGGCGTTAAGGACATATGGGACATTTAGGACGTCTGGGACGTTAGGGACATATGGAACATCTAGGACGCCTGGGACATTAGGGACATATGGGACATATGGGGTATCTGGGACTTCTGGGACTTAAGGGACATATGGAACATCTGGGACGTCTGGGACGCCTGGGACATTAGGGAAATATGGGACATATGGGACATCTGGGACGTCTGGGCCGTTAGGGACATATGGGGCATCTGGGACGTGTGGAACGTTAAGGACGTATGGGACATCTAGGACGTCAAGGACGTTAGGGACACATGAGACATTTGAGACGTCTGGGACGTTAGGGACATATGCGACATCTGGGACGTCTGGGACATTAGAGACATATGGGACATATGGGACATCTAGGACGTCAAGGACGTTAGGGACACATGAGACATTTGAGACGTCTGGGACGTTAGGGACATATGCGACATCTGGGACGTCTGGGACATTAGAGACATATGGGACATATGCGACATCTGGGACGTCTGGGACGTTAGGGACATATGGGACATCTGGGACGTCTGGGACGTTAGGGACATATAGAACATCTGAGACGTCTTCGACGTTAGGGACATATGCGACATCTGGAACGTCTGGGACATTAGAGACATATGGGACATATGGGACGTCTGGGACGTCTGGGACGTTAGGATTATACGGGACAGCTAAGACGTCTGGGACGTTAGGGACATATGGGACTTCTGGGACGTCTGGGACATTATAGACATATGGGACATATGGGACATCTGGGACGTCTGGGACGTTAGGGACATATGGGACATATAGGACGTCAAGGACGTTAGGGACACATGAGACATCTGAGACGTCTGGGACGTTAAGGACATATGGGACATTTAGTACGCCTGGGACATATGGGACATATGGGACATCTGGGACGCCTGGGACCTTAGGGACATATGGGACATCAGTTACGTCTGGGACGTTAGAGACATATGGGACATCTGGTACGTCTAGGACGTTAAGGACATATGGGACATCTAGGACGTCTGGGACGTCTGGGACGTTAAGGACATATGGGACATTAAGGACGCCTGGGACATTAGGGACATATGGGACATATGGGACATCTATGCCGTTTGGGACGTTAAGGACATATGGGACATCTCGGACATCTGGGACGTCTGGGACGTAAAGGACATGTGGGACATCTAGGACGTCTGGGACGTCTGGGACGTTAAGAACATATGGGACATTTAGGACGCTTGAGACATTAGGGACATATGGGACATATGGGACATCTGGAACGCCTGGGACATTAAAGACATATGGGACATATGGGACATCTGGGACATCTGGGACGTTAGGGACATATGGGGCATCTGGGTCGTCTGGGACGTTAAGGACGTATGGGACATCTAGGACGTCTAAGACGTTAGGGACATAGGGGGCATCTGGGACGTCTGGGACGTTAGGGACATATGGGACATGTGAAACGTCTGGGACATTAGGGACATATGGGACATATGGGACATTTGGGACGTCTAGGACGTTAGGGACATATGGGACATCTGGGACGTCTGGGACGTTAGGGACATATGGGACATCTAGGACGTCTGGGACGTTAGGGACATACGGGACAGCTGGGACGTCTGGACGTTAGGGACATATGGGACATTTAGGACGTCTGGGACGTTAGGGACATATGGAACACTTAGGACGCCTGGGACATCTGGGACGTCTGGGACGTTAGGGACATATGGGACACTAAGGACGCCTGGGACATTAGGGACATATGGAACATATGGGACATCTGGGACTTCTGCGACGTTAAGGACATATGGGACGACTAGGACGTCTGGGACGTTAGGGACATATGGGACATCTAGGACGTCTGGGACATCTGAGACGTTAAGGACATACGGGACAGCTGGGACGTCTGGGACGTTAGGGACATATGGGACATTTAGGACGTCTGGGACGTTAGGGACATATGGATCATCTAGGACGCCTGGGACATTAGGGACATATGGGACATATGGGACATTTGGGACGTTAGGGACATATGGACATCTGAGACGTCTGGGACGTTAAGGACATATGGGACATCTAGGACGTCTGGGACGTCTGGGACGTTAAGGATATATGGGACATTTAGTACGCCTGAGACATTAGGGGACATATGGGACATATGGGACATCTAGGACGTCTGGCAGGTTAGGGACATATGGGACATCTAGGACGTGTGGGACGTCTGGACGTTAGGAACATACGGGCCAGCTGGGACGTCTCGGACGTTAGGGACATATGGGGCATCTAAGACATCTGGGACGTCTGGGACGTCTGGGACGTTAGGGACATATGGGACATCTGGACGTCTGGGACGTTAGGGACATATGGGACATCTAAGATGTCTGGGACGTCTGGGACGTTAGGGACATATGGGACAGCTGGGACGTCTGGGACGCCTGGGACATTTAGGGACATATGGGACATATGGGACGTCTGGGACGTCTGCGACGATAGGGACATACGGGACAGCTGGGACGTCTGGGACTTTAAAGACATATGGGACTTTTAGGACGTCTGGGACGTTAGAGACATATGGAACATCTAGGACGCTTGGGACATTAGGGACATATGGGACATATGGAACATCTGGGACGTCTGGGACGTTAGGGACAGATGGGACATCTGGGACGTCTGGGACGTTAAGGACATGTGGGACATCTAGGACGTCTGGGACGTCTGGGACGTTAAGAACATATGGGACATTTAGGACGCCTGAAACATTAGGAACATATGGGACATATGGGACCTCTGGAAAGCCTGGGACATTAGGGACATATTAGACATATGGGACATCTGGGACGTCTGGGACGTTAGGGACATATGGGGCATATGGGACGTCTGAGACGTTGAGCACGTATGGGACATCTAGGACGTCTAGGACGTTAGGGACATATGGGACATCTGGGACGTCTGGGACGTTAGGGACATATGGGACACCTGGGACGTCTGGGACATTAGGGACATATGAGACATATGGGACATCTGGGACGTCTGGGACGTTAGGGACATTTGGGACATCTGGGACGTCTGGGACGTTAGGGACATATGGGACATCTAGGACGTCTGGGACGTCTGGGACGTTAGGGACATACGGAACAGCTGGGACGTCTGGGACGTTAGGGACATATAGGACATTTAGGACGTCTGGGATGTTAGGGACATATGGAACACTTAGGACGCCTGGGACATTAGGGACATATGGAAGTTCTGGGACGTCTGGGACGTTAAGGACATATGGGATGTCTAGGACGTCTGGGACGTTAGGGACATATGGGACATCTAGGCTGTCTGGGACATCTAGGACGTTAAGGACATACGGGACAGCTGGGACGTCTGGACGTTAGGGACATATGGGACATTTAGGACGTCTGGGTGGTTAGGGACATATGGAACATCTAGGACGCCTGGGACATTAGGGACATATGGGACATATGTTACATCTGGGACGTCTGGGACGTTAGGGACATATGGGACATCTGAGACGTCTGGGACGTTAAGGACATATGGGACATCTAGGACGTCTGGGACGTCTGGCACGTAAGGACATATGGGACATTTAGTACGCCTGGGACATTAGGGACATATGAGACATATGGGACATCTGACGCGTCTGGACGTCTGGGACGTTAGGGACATATAGGACATATAGGACGTCTGGCACGTTAGGGACATATGGGGCATCTAGGACGTCTGGGACGCCTGGGACGTTTAGGACATATGGGACATCTAGGACGTCCTGGACGTCTGAAACGTTAAGGACATATAAGACATTTAGGACGCCTGGGACATTAGGGACATATGGGACTTCTGGGACATCTAGGACGTCTGGGACGTTAAGGACATATGGGACATATGGGACGTTTGGGACGTTAAAGACATATGGGACATTTAGGACGCCTGGGACATTAGGGACATATGGGACATATGGGACATCTAGGACGTCTGGGACGTTAAGGACATATGGGACATCTGGGGACGTTTGGGAAGTTAGGGACATATGGGACATCTAGGACGTCTGGGACGTCTGGGACGTTAGGAACATATGGGACTTTTAGCACGTCTGGGACGTTAGGAATATATGGGACATCTGGGACGCCTGGGACACTAGGGACATATGGGACATATGGGACATCTGGGACGTCTGGGACGTCTCGGACGTTAAGGACATATAAGCTATCTAGGACGTCTGGGACGTTAAAAACATATGGGACATCTAGGACGTCTGAGACGTCTGGGACGTTAGGGTCATACGGGACAGCTGGAACGTCTTGGACTCTAGGGACATATGGGACATTTAAGACGTCTGGGACGTTAGGGACCTATGGGACATATGGGACATCTGAAACGTCTGGGGCGTTAAAGACATATGGGACATCTGGATGTCTGGTACGTTAAGGACATATGGGACATCTAAGACGTCTGGGACGTTAAAGACATATGGGAGATTTAGGACGCCTGGGATATTACGGACATATGGGACATCTAGGACGTCTGGGACGTCTGGGACATTAGGAACATATGGGACATATAGGACGCCTGGGACATTAGGGACATATGGGACATATGGGACATCTGGCACGTCTGGGAAGTTAGGGACATATGGGACATCTGGCACGTCTGGGACGCTAAGGACATATGGGACATCTAGGACGTCTGGGACGTCTGGGACGTTAGGGACATACGAGACAGTTGGGACGTCTGAGACGTTAGGAGCATATGGCACATTTAGGACGTCTGGGACGTTAAGGACATATGGGACATATGGAACATCTGGGACGTCTGAGACATTAGGGACATTTGGGACAACTGGGACGTCTGGGACGTTAAGGACATATGGGACATTTAGGACGCCTGGACGTTAAGGACATATGGGACATATGGGACATCTGAGACGTCTGAGACGTTAGGGACATATGGGACATCTGGGACGTCTGGGACGTTAAGGACATATGGGACATCTGGGACGTCTGGGACGTTAAGGACATATGGGACATCTAGGACTTCTGGGACGTCTGGGACGTTAAGGACATATGGGACATTTAGGACGCCTTGGACATTAGGGACTTGGGGACATATGGGACATCTGAGACGTCTGGGACGTTAAGGACATATGAGACATCTAGGACGTCTGGGACGTCTGGGACGTTAAGGACATATAAGACAATTAGGACGTCTGCGACATTAGTGATATATGTAACATATGGGACATCTGGGACGCCTGGGACATTAGGAACATATGGGACAAATGGAACATTTAGGACGTTTGGGACGTTAGGGACATATAGGACATTTAGGACGTCTGGGACATTAGTGACATATGGGACATATGGGACATCCAGGACATCTGGGACGTCTTAAACGTTAGGGACATACGGGACAGCTGGGACGTCTGGGGCGTAAGGACATATGGGACATTAGGACGTCTGGGACGTTAGGGACATATGGAACATCTAGGACGCCTGGGACATTAGGGACATATGGGACATATGGGGTATCTGGGACTTCTGGGACTTAAGGGACATATGGAACATCTGGGACGTCTGGGACGCCTGGGACATTAGGGAAATATGGGACATACGGGACATCTGAGACGTCTGGGCCGTTAGGGACATATGGGGCATCTGGGTCGTCTGGAACGTTAAGGACGTATGGGACATCTAGGACGTCAAGGACGTTAGGGACACATGAGACATTTGAGACGTCTGGGACGTTAGGGACATATGCGACATCTGGACGTCTGGGACATTAGAGACATATGGGACATATGGGACATCTGGGACGTCTGGGACGTTAGGGACATATGGGACATCTGGGACGTCTGGGACGTTAGGGACATATAGAACATCTGAGACGTCTTCGACGTTAGGGACATATGCGACATCTGGGACGTCTGGGACATTAGAGACATATGGGGCATATGGGACGTCTGGGACGTCTGGACGTTAGGATTATACGGGACAGCTAAGACGTCTGGGACGTTATGGACATATGGGTCTTCTGGGACGTCTGGGACATTATAGACATATGGGACATATGGGACATCTGGGACGTCTGGGACGTTAGGGACATATGGGACATATAGGACGTCAAGGACGTTAGGGACACATGAGACATTTGAGACGTCTGGGACGTTAGGGACATATGCGACATCTGGGACGTCTGGGACATTAGAGACATATGGGACATATGGGACATCTGGGACGTCTGGGACGTTAGGGACATATGGGACATCTGGGACGTCTGGGACGTTAGGGACATATAGAACATCTGAGACGTCTTCGACGTTAGGGACATATGCGACATCTGGGACGTCTGGGACATTAGAGACATATGGGGCATATGGGACGTCTGGGACGTCTGGGACGTCTGGGACGTTAGGATTATACGGGACAGCTAAGACGTCTGGGACGTTATGGACATATGGGTCTTCTGGGACGTCTGGGACATTATAGACATATGGGACATATGGGACATCTGGGACGTCTGGGACGTTAGGGACATATGGGACATATAGGACGTCAAGGACGTTAGGGACACATGAGACATCTGAGAGGTCTGGGACGTTAAGGACATATGGGACATTAGTACGCCTGGGACATATGGGACATATGGGACATCTGGGACGCCTGGGACCTTAGGGACATATGGGACATCAGTTACGTCTGGGACGTTAGAGACATATGGGACATCTGGTACGTCTAGGACGTTAAGGACATATGGGACATCTAGGACGTCTGGGACGTCTGGGACGTTAAGGACATATGGGACATATGGGACATCTATGCCGTTTGGGACGTTAAGGACATATGGGACATCTAGGACATCTGGGACGTCTGGGACGTTAAGGACATGTGGGACATCTAGGACGTCTGGGACGTTAAGAACATATGGGACATTTAGGACGCTTGAGACATTAGGGACATATGGGACATATGGGACATCTGGAACGCCTGGGACATTAAAGACATATGGGACATAGGGGACATCTGGGACATCTGGGACGTTAGGGACATATGGGGCATCTGGGTCGTCTGGGACGTTAAGGACGTATGGGACATCTAGGACGTCTAAGACGTTAGGGACATATGGGCATCTGGGACGTCTGGGACGTTAGGGACATATGGGACATGTGAAACGTCTGGGACATTAGGGACATATGGGACATATGGGACATTTGGGACGTCTAGGACGTTAGGGACATATGGGACATCTGGGACATCTGGGACGTTAGGGACTTATGGGACATCTAGGACGTCTGGGACGTCTGGGACGTTAGGGACATACGGGACAGCTGGGACGTCTGGGACGTTAGGGACATATGGGACATTTAGGACGTTTGGGACGTTAGGGACATATGGAACACTTAGGACGCCTGGGACATCTGGGACGTCTGGACGTTAGGGACATATGGGACACTAAGGACGCCTGGGACATTAGGGACATATGGAACATATGGGACATCTGGGACGTCTGCGACGTTAAGGACATATGGACGACTAGGACGTCTGGGACGTTAGGGACATATGGGACATCTAGGACGTCTGGGACATCTGAGACGTTAAGGACATACGGGACAGCTGGGACGTCTGGGACGTTAGGGACATATGGGACATTTAGGACGTCTGGGACGTTAGGGACATATGGATCATCTAGGACGCCTGGGACATTAGGGACATATGGGACATATGGGACATTTGGACGTCTGGGACGTTAGGGACATATAGGACATCTGAGACGTCTGGACGTTAAGGACATATGGGACATCTAGGACGTCTGGGACGTCCGGGACGTTAAGGATATATGGGACATTTAGTACGCCTGAGACATTGGGGACATATGGGACATATGGGACATCTAAGACGTCTGGCAGGTTAGGGACATATGGACATCTAGGACGTGTGGGACGTCTGGGACGTTAGGAACATACGGGCCAGCTGGGACGTCTCGGACGTTAGGGACATATGGGGCATCTAAGACATCTGGGACGTCTGGGACGTCTGGGACGTTAGGGACATATGGGACATCTGGGACAACTGGGACGTCTGGGACATTAGGGACATATGGGACATATGGGACATCTGGGACGTCTGGGACGTTAGGGACATATGGGACAGCTGGGACGTCTGGGACGCCTGGGACATTTAGGGACATATGGGACATATGGGACGTCTGGGACGTCTGCGACTTTAGGGACATACGGGACAGCTGGGACGTCTGGGACTTTAAGGACATATGGGACTTTTAGGACGTCTGGGACGTTAGAGACATATGGAACATCTAGGACGCTTGGGACATTAGGGACATATGGGACATATGGAACATCTGGGACGTCTGGGACGTTAGGGACAGATGGGACATCTGGGACGTCTGGGACGTTAAGGACATGTGGGACATCTAGGACGTCTGGGACGTCTGGGACGTTAAGAACATATGGAACATTTAGGACGCCTGAGACATTAGAGACATATGGGACATATGGGACCTCTGGAAAGCTGGGACATTAGGGACATATGGGACATATGGGACATCTGGGACGTCTGGGACGTTAGGGACATATGGGGCATATGGGACGTCTGAGACGTTGAGCACGTATGGGACATCTAGGACGTCTAGGACGTTAGGGACATATGGGACATCTGGGACGTCTGGGACGTTAGGGACATATGGGACATCTGGGACGTCTGGGACATTAGGGACATATGGGACATATGGGACATCTGGGACGTCTGGGACGTTAGGGACATTTGGGACATCTGGGACGTCTGGGACGTTAGGGACATATGGGACATCTAGGACGTCTGGGACGTCTGGGACGTTAGGGGCATACGGAACAGCTGGGACGTCTGGGACGTTAGGGACATATGGGACATTTAGGACGTCTGGGACGTTAGGGACATATGGAACACTTAGGACGCCTGGGACATTAGGGACATATGGAAGATCTGGGACGTCTGGGACGTTAAGGACATATGGGATGTCTAGGACGTCTGGGACGTTAGGGACATATGGGACATCTAGGACGTCTGGGACATCTAGGACGTTAAGGACATACGGGACAGCTGGGACGTCTGGGACGTTAGGGACATATGGGACATTTAGGACGTCTGGGTGGTTAGGGACATATGGAACATCTAGGACGCCTGGGGCATTAGGGACATATGGGACATATGTTACATCTGGGACGTCTGGGACGTTAGGGACATATGGGACATCTGAGACGTCTGGGACGTTAAGGACATATGGGACATTTAGTACGCCTGGGACATTAGGGACATTTGAGACATATGGGACATCTGGGACGTCTGGGACGTCTGGGACGTTAGGGACATATAGGACATATGGGACATCTAGGACGTCCTGGACGTCTGGAACGTTAAGGACATATAAGACATTTAGGACGCCTGGGACATTAGGGACCTATGGGACTTCTGGGACGCCTGAAACATTAAGGACATATGGGACATATGGGACGTTTGGGGCGTTAAAGACATATGGGACATTTATAACGCCTGGGACATTAAGGACATATGGGACATATGGGACATCTAGGACGTCTAAGACGTTAGGGACATATGGGGCATCTGGGACGTCTGGGACGTTAGGGACATATGGGACATGTGAAACGTCTGGGACATTAGGGACATATGGGACATATGGGACATTTTGGACGTCTAGGACGTTAGGGACATATGGGACATCTGGGACGTCTGGGACGTTAGGGACTTATGGGACATCTAGGACGTCTGGGACGTCTGGGACGTTAGGGACATACGGGACAGCTGGGACGTCTGGGACGTTAGGGACATATGGGACACTAAGGACGCCTGGGACATTAGGGACATATGGAACATATGGGACATCTGGGACGTCTGCGACGTTAAGGACATATGGGACGACTAGGACGTCTGGGACGTTAGGGACATATGGGACATCTAGGACGTCTGGGACATTTGAGACGTTAAGGACATACGGGACAGCTGGGACGTCTGGGACGTTAGGGACATATGGGACATTTATGACGTCTGGGACGTTAGGGACATATGGATCATCTAGGACGCCTGGGACATTAGGGACATATGGGACATATGGGACATTTGGGACGTCTGGGACGTTAGGGACATATGGGACATCTGAGACGTCTGGGACGTTAAGGACATATGGGACATCTAGGACGTCTGGGACGTCTGGGACGTTAAGGATATATGGGACATTTAGTACGCCTGAGACATTAGGGACATATGGGACATATGGGACATCTAGGACGTCTGGCAGGTTAGGGACATATGGGACATCTAGGACGTGTGGGACGTCTGGGACGTTAGGAACATACGGGCCAGCTGGGACGTCTCGGACGTTAAGGACATATGGGGCATCTAAGACATCTGGGACGTCTGGGACGTCTGGGACGTTAGGGACATATGGGACATCTGGGACAACTGGGACGCCTGGGACATTAGGGACATATGGGACATATGGGACGTCTGGGACGTCTGGGACGTTAGGGACATATGGGACATCTAAGATGTCTGGGACGTCTGGGACGTTAGGGACATATGGGACAGCTGGGACGTCTGGGACGCCTGGGACATTTAGGGACATATGGGACATATGGGACGTCTGGGACGTCTGCGACTTTAGGGACATACGGGACAGCTGGGACGTCTGGGACTTTAAGGACATATGGGACTTTTAGGACGTCTGGGACGTTAGAGACATATGGAACATCTAGGACGCTTGGGACATTAGGGACATATGAGACATATGGAACATCTGGGACGTCTGGGACGTTAGGGACAGATGGGACATCTGGGACGTCTGGGACGTTAAGGACATGTGGGACATCTAGGACGTCTGGGACGTCTGGGACGTTAAGAACATCTGGGACATTTAGGACGCCTGAGACATTAGGGACATATGGGACATATGGGACCTCTGGAAAGCCTGGGACATTAGGGACATATGGGACATATGGGACATCTGGGACGTCTGGGACGTTAGGGACATATGGGGCATATGGGAAGTCTGAGACGTTGAGCACGTATGGGACATCTAGGACGTCTAGGACGTTAGGGACATATGGGACATCTGGGACGTCTGGGACGTTAGGGACATATGGGACATCTGGGACGTCTGGGACATTAGGGACATATGGGACATATGGGACATCTGGGACGTCTGGGACGTTAGGGACATTTGGGACATCTGGGACGTCTGGGACGTTAGGGACATATGGGACATCTAGGACGTCTGCGACGTCTGGGACGTTAGGGGCATACGGAACAGCTGGGACGTCTGGGACGTTAGGGACATATGGGACATTTAGGACGTCTGGGACGTTAGGGACATATGGAACACTTAGGACGCCTGGGACATTAGGGACATATGGAAGATCTGGGACGTCTGGGACGTTAAGGACATATGGGATGTCTAGGACGTCTGGGACGTTAGGGACATATGGGACATCTAGGACGTCTGGGACATCTAGGACGTTAAGGACATACGGGACAGCTGGGACGTCTGGGACGTTAGGGACATATGGGACATTTAGGACGTCTGGGTGGTTAGGGACATATGGAACATCTAGGACGCCTGGGGCCTTAGGGACATATGGGACATATGTTACATCTGGGACGTCTGGGACGTTAGGGACATATGGGACATCTGAGACGTCTGGGACGTTAAGGACATATGGGACATCTAGGACGTCTGGGACGTCTGGCACGTTAAGGACATATGGGACATTTAGTACGCCTGGGACATTAGGGACATATGAGACATATGGGACATCTGGGACGTCTGGGACGTCTGGGACGTTAGGGACATATAGGACATATAGGACGTCTGGCACGTTAGGGACATATGGGACATCTAGGACGTCTGGGACGTCTGGGACGTTTAGGACATATGGGACATCTAGGACGTCCTGGACGTCTGGAACGTTAAGGACATATAAGACATTTAGGACGCCTGGGACATTAGGGACATATGGGACTTCTGGGACGCCTGGAACATTAAGGACATATGGGACATATGGGACGTTTGGGACGTTAAAGACATATGGGACATTTAGGACGCCTGGGACATTAGGGACATATGGGACATATGGGACATCTAGGACGTCTGGGACGTTAAGGACATATGGGACATCTGGGACGTTTGGGAAGTTAAGGACATATGGGACATCTAGGACGTCTGGGACGTCTGGGACGTTAGGAACATATGGGACTTTTAGCACGTCTGGGACGTTAGGGATATATGGGACATCTGGGACGCCTGGGACACTAGGGACATATGGGACATATGGGACATCTGGGACGTCTGGGACGTCTGGGACGTTAAGGATATATAAGCTATCTAGGACGTCTGGGACGTTAAAAACATATGGGACATCTAGGACGTCTGAGACGTCTGGGACGTTAGGGTCATACGGGACAGCTGGGACGTCTTGGACTCTAGGGACATATGGGACATTTAAGACGTCTGGGACGTTAGGGACCTATGGGACATATGGGACATCTGAAACGTCTGGGGCGTTAAAGACATATGGGACATCTGGGATGTCTGGTTCGTTAAGGACATATGGGACATCTAAGACGTCTGGGACGTTAAAGACATATGGGAGATTTAGGACGCCTGGGATATTACGGACATATGGGACATCTAGGACGTCTGGGACGTCTGGGACGTTAGGAACATATGGGACATATAGGACGCCTGGGACATTAGGGACATATGGGACATATGGGACATCTGGCACGTCTGGGAAGTTAGCGACATATGGGACATCTGGGACGTCTGGGACGCTAAGGACATATGGGACATCTAGGACGTCTGGAACGTCTGGGACGTTAGGGACATACGAGACAGTTGGGACGTCTGAGACGTTAGGAGCATATGGCACATTTAGGACGTCTGGGACGTTAGGGACATATGGAACATCTGGGACGTCTGAGACATTAGGGACATTTGGGACAACTGATACGTCTGGGACGTTAAGGACATATGGGACATTTAGGACGCCTGGGACGTTAAGGACATATGGGACATATGGGACATCTGAGACGTCTGGGACGTTAGGGACATATGGGACATCTGGGACGTCTGGGACGTTAAGGACATATGGGACATCTAGGACGTCTGGGACGTTAAGGACATATGGGAAATTTAGGACGCCTGGGACGTTAGGGACATATGGGACATATGGGACATCTGGGACGTCTGGGACGTTAGGGACATATGAGACACTTAGGACGCCTGGGTCATTAAGGACATATGAGACATATGGGACATCTGGGACGCCTGGGACATTAAGGACAGATGGGACATCTGGGACATCTGGGACGTTAAGGACATATGGGAAATTTAGGACGCCTGGGACGTTAGGGACATATGGGACATATGGGACATCTGGGACGTCTGGGACGTTAGGGACATATGGGACATCTGGGACTTCTTGGACGTTAAGGACATATGGGACATTTAGGACGCCTGGGACGTTAGGGACATATGGGACATCTGGGACGTCTAGGACGTTAAGGACATATGGGATATCTATTACGTCTGAGACGTCTGGGAAGTTAAGAACATATGGGACACTTAGGACGCCTGGGTCATTAATTACATATGGGACATATGGGACATCTGGCACGCCTGGGACATTAAGGACAGATGGGACATCTGGGACGCCTGAGACATTAAGGACAGATGGGACGTCTGGGACGTCTGGGACGTTAGGGACATATAGGACATCTAGGACGTCTAAGACGTTAGGGACATATGGGACACTAGGACGTCTGGGACGTCCGGGACGTTAGGGACATACGGCACAGCTGGGACATCTGGAACGTTAGGGACATATTGGACATTTAGGACGTCTTGGACGTTAGGGACATATGGAACATCTAGGAAGCCTGGAACATTAGGGACATATGGGACATATGGGACTTCTGGGACGTCTGGGACGTTATGGTCATATGAGACATCTGGGACGTCTGAGACGTTAAGGACATATGGCACATCTAGGACGTCTGGTACGTCTGGGACGTTAAGGACATATGGTACATTCAGGACGAATGGGACATTTGGGACATATGGGACATATGGGACATCTGGGACGCCTGAGACATTAGGGACATATGGGACATATGAAACGTCTGGGATGTTGGGACGTTAGGGACATATAGGGCATATGGGACGTCTGGGACGTTAAGGACGTATGGGACATCTAGGACGGCTGGGACGTCTGGGACGTTAAGGACATATGGGACATCTAGGACGTCTGGGACGTTAGGGCCATATGAGCCATCTGGGACGTCTAGGACGTTAAGGACATATGGGACATCTAGGACGTCTGGGACGTCTAGGACTTTAACGACATATAGGACATCTGGGACGTCTGGGACGTTAGAGACATATGGGACATTTGAGACGTCTGGGACGTTAAGGACATATGGGACATCTAGGACGTCTGGGACGTCTGGGACGTTAGGGACATATAGGACATCTAGGACGTCTGGGACGTTAGGGACATATAGGACATCTAGGACGTCTAGGACGTCTGGGACGTTAGGGACATACGGGACAGCTGGGACGTCTAGGACATTAGGGACATATGGGACATATGGGACATCTGGGACGTCTGGGACGTTAGGGATATATGGGACATCCGGGATATCTAGGACCCTAAGGACATATGGGACATCTAGGATGTCTGGGACGTCTGGGACGTTAAGGACATATGGGACATTTAGGAGGCCTGGGACGTGTGGGACATATAAGACATATGGGACATCTGGGACGCCTGGGACCTTAGGGACATATGGGACATCTGAGACGTCTGGGACGTTACGGACATATGGGACATCTAAGACGATCTGGGACGTTAGGGACGTATGGGACATATGGGACATCTGGGACGTTAGGGACGTATGGGACATCCGGGATATCTAGGACGTTAAGGACATATGGGACATCTAGGTCGTCTGGGACGTTAGGGACATATGGAACATCTAGGACGCCTGGGACATTAGGGACATATGAAACATATGGGACATCAGGGACGTCTGGGACGTTAGGGACATATGGGACATCCGGGATATCTAGGATGTTAAGGACATATGGGACATATAGGACCTCTGGGACGTCTGGGACGTTAAGGACATATGGGACATTTAGGACGCCTAGGACATTAGGGACATATAAGACATATGGGACATCTGGGACGCCTGGGACATTAGGGACATATAGGACATATGGGACATTTGGGACGTCTGGGACGTTAGGGACATATGGGACATCTGGGACGTCTGGGACGTTAAGGACATATGGGACATCTAGGACGTCTGGGACGTCTGGGACGTTAAGGACATATGGGACATTTAGGACGCCTGGGGCCTTAGGGACATATGGGACATATGGGACATCTGAGACGTCTGGGACGTTACGGACATATGAAACATCTAGGACGATCTGGGACGTTAGGGGCATATGGGACATCTAGGACGTCTGGGACGTCTGGGACGTTAGGGACATATGGGACATCTAGGACGTCTGGGACGTCTGGGAAGTTAAGGACATATGGGACACTTAGGACGCCTGGGTCATTAAGGACATATGGGACATATGGGGCATCTGAGACGCCTGGGACATTAAGGACAGATGGGACATCTGGGACGTCTGGAACGTTAAGGACATATGGGACATTTAGGACGCCTGGGACGTTAGGGACATATGGGACATATGGGACAACTGGGAAGTCTGGGACGTTAGGGACATCTGGGACGTCTGGGACGTCTGGGACGTTAAGGACATATCGGACATTTAGGACGCCTGGGACGTTAGGGACATATGTGACATATGGGACATCTGGGACGTCTGGGACGTTAGGGACATATGGGACATATGGGACATCTGGGACGTCTAGGACGTTAAGGACATATGGGCCATCTATTACGTCTGGAACGTCTGGGAAGTTAAGGACATATGGGACACTTAGGACGCCTGGGTCATTAAGGACATATGGGACATATGGGACATCTGGGACGCCTGGGACATTAAGGACAGATGGGAAATCTGGGACGCCTGAGACATTAAGGACAGATGGGACGTCTGGGACGTCTGGGACGTTAGAGACATATAGGACATCTAGGACGTCTAAGACGTTAGGGACATATGGGACACTAGGACGTCTGGGACGTCCGGGACGTTAGGGACATACGGGACAGCTGGGGCGTCTGGAACGTTAGGGACATATGGGACATTTAGGACGTCTTGGCCGTTAGGGACATATGGAACATCTAGGAGGCCTGGGACATTAGGGACATATGGGACATATGAGACATCTGGGACGTCTGGGACGTTATGGTCATATGAGACATCTGGGACGTCTGGGACGTTAAGGACATATGGCACATCTAGGACGTCTGGGACGTCTGGGACGTTAAGGACATATGGTACATTCAGGACGAATGGGACATTAGGGACATATGGGACATATGGGACATCTGGGACGCCTGAGACATTAGGGACATATGGGACATATGAAACATCTACGATGTTGGGACGTTAGTGACATATGGGGCATATGGGACGGCTGGGACGTTAAGGACATATGGGACATCTAGGACGGCAGGGACGTCTGGGACGGTAAGGACATTTGGGACATCTAGGACGTCTGGGACGTTAGGGCCATATGAGCCATCTGGGACGTCTAGGACGTTAAGGACATATGGGACATCTAGGACGTCTGGGACGTCTGGGACTTTAAGGACATATAGGACATCTGGGACGTCTGGGACGTTAGAGACATATGGGACATCTGAAACGTCTGGGACGTTAAGGACATATGGGACATCTAGGACGTCTGGGACGTCTGGGACGTTAGGGACATATAGGACATCTAGGACGTCTGGGACGTTAGGGACATATGGGACATCTAGGACGTCTAGGACGTCTGGGACGTTAGGGACATACGGGACAGCTGGGACGTCTGGGACATTAGGGACATATGGGACATATGGGACATCTGGGACGTCTGGGACGTTAGGGACATATGAGACATTCGGGATATCTAGGTCTCTAAGGACATATGGGACATCTAGGACGTCTGGGATGTCTGGGACGTTAAGGACATATGGGACATTTAGGACGCCTGGGACGTTAGGGACATATAAGACATATGGGACATCTGGGACGCCTGGGACGTTAGGGACATATAGAACATATGGGACATCTGAGACGTCTGGGACGTTAAGGACATATGGGACATCTAGGACGTCTGGGACGTCTGGGACGTTAAGGACATATGGAACATTTAGGACGCCTGGTACCTTAGGGACATATGGGACATATGGGACATCTGAGACGTCTGGGACGTTACGGACATATGGGACATCTAGGACGAACTGGGACGTTAGGGACGTATGGGACATATGGGACATCTGGGACGTCTGGGACGTTAGTGACAATTGGGACATCCGGGATATCTAAGACGTTAAGGACATATGGGACATCTAGGTCGTTTGGGACGTTAGGGACATATGGAACATCTAGGACGCCTGGGACATTAGGGACATATGGGACGTATGGGACATCAGGGACGTCTGGGACGTTAGGGACATATGGGACATCCGGGATATCTAAGATGTTAAGGACATATGGGACATCTAGGACCTCTGGGACGTCTGGGACGTTAAGGACATATGGGACATTTAGGACGCCTGGGACATTAGGGACATATAAGACATATGGGACATCTGGGACGCCTGGGACATTAGGGACATATAGGACATTTGGGACATTTGGGACGTCTGGGACGTTAGGGACATATGGGACATCTGGGACGTCTGGGACGTTAAGGACATATGGAAAATCTAGGACGTCTGGGACGTCTGGGACGTTAAGGACATATGGGACATTTAGGACGCCTGGGGCTTAGGGACATATGGGACATATGGGACATCTGAGACGTCTGGGACGTTACGGACATATGAAACATCTAGGACGACCTGGGACGTTAGGGACATATGGGACATCTAGGACGTCTGGGACGTCTAGGACGTTAGGGACATATGGGACATCTAGGACGTCTGGGACGTCTGGGAAGTTAAGGACATATGGGACACTTAGGACGCCTGGGTCATTAAGGACATATGGGACATATGGGGCATCTGGGACGCCTGGGACATTAAGGACAGATGGGACATCTGGGACGTCTGGGACGTTAAGGACATATGCAACATTTAGGACGCCTGGGACGTTAGGGACATATGGGACATATGGAACTTCTGGGACGTCTGGGACGTTAGGGACATATGGGACATCTGGGACTTCTGGGACGTTAAGGACATATCGGACATTTAGGACGCCTGGAACGTTAGGGACATATGGGAGATATGGGATATCTGGGACGTCTGGGACGTTAGGGACATATGGGACATCTGGGACGTCTGGGACGTTAAGGACATATGGGACATCTAGGACGTCTGGGACGTCTGGGAAGTTAAGGACATATGGGACACTTAGGACGCCTGGGTCATTAAGGACATATGGGACATCTGGGACGCCTGGGACATTAAGGACAGATGAAACATATGGGACATCAGGGACGTCTGGGACGTTAGGGACGTTAAGGACATATGGGACATATAGGACCTCTGGGACGTCTGGGACGTTAAGGACATATGGGACATTTAGGACGCCTAGGACATTAGGGACATATAAGACATATGGGACATCTGGGACGCCTGGGACATTAGGGACATATAGGACATATGGGACATTTGGGACGTCTGGGACGTTAGGGACATATGGGACATCTGGGACGTCTGGGACGTTAAGGACATATGGGACATCTAGGACGTCTGGGACGTCTGGGACGTTAAGGACATATGGGACATTTAGGACGCCTGGGGCCTTAGGGACATATGGGACATATGGGACATCTGAGACGTCTGGGACGTTACGGACATATGAAACATCTAGGACGATCTGGGACGTTAGGGGCATATGGGACATCTAGGACGTCTGGGACGTCTGGGACGTTAGGGACATATGGGACATCTAGGACGTCTGGGACGTCTGGGAAGTTAAGGACATATGGGACACTTAGGACGCCTGGGTCATTAAGGACATATGGGACATATGGGGCATCTGAGACGCCTGGGACATTAAGGACAGATGGGACATCTGGGACGTCTGGAACGTTAAGGACATATGGGACATTTAGGACGCCTGGGACGTTAGGGACATATGGGACATATGGGACAACTGGGAAGTCTGGGACGTTAGGGACATCTGGGACGTCTGGGACGTCTGGGACGTTAAGGACATATCGGACATTTAGGACGCCTGGGACGTTAGGGACATATGTGACATATGGGACATCTGGGACGTCTGGGACGTTAGGGACATATGGGACATATGGGACATCTGGGACGTCTAGGACGTTAAGGACATATGGGCCATCTATTACGTCTGGAACGTCTGGGAAGTTAAGGACATATGGGACACTTAGGACGCCTGGGTCATTAAGGACATATGGGACATATGGGACATCTGGGACGCCTGGGACATTAAGGACAGATGGGAAATCTGGGACGCCTGAGACATTAAGGACAGATGGGACGTCTGGGACGTCTGGGACGTTAGAGACATATAGGACATCTAGGACGTCTAAGACGTTAGGGACATATGGGACACTAGGACGTCTGGGACGTCCGGGACGTTAGGGACATACGGGACAGCTGGGGCGTCTGGAACGTTAGGGACATATGGGACATTTAGGACGTCTTGGCCGTTAGGGACATATGGAACATCTAGGAGGCCTGGGACATTAGGGACATATGGGACATATGAGACATCTGGGACGTCTGGGACGTTATGGTCATATGAGACATCTGGGACGTCTGGGACGTTAAGGACATATGGCACATCTAGGACGTCTGGGACGTCTGGGACGTTAAGGACATATGGTACATTCAGGACGAATGGGACATTAGGGACATATGGGACATATGGGACATCTGGGACGCCTGAGACATTAGGGACATATGGGACATATGAAACATCTACGATGTTGGGACGTTAGTGACATATGGGGCATATGGGACGGCTGGGACGTTAAGGACATATGGGACATCTAGGACGGCAGGGACGTCTGGGACGGTAAGGACATTTGGGACATCTAGGACGTCTGGGACGTTAGGGCCATATGAGCCATCTGGGACGTCTAGGACGTTAAGGACATATGGGACATCTAGGACGTCTGGGACGTCTGGGACTTTAAGGACATATAGGACATCTGGGACGTCTGGGACGTTAGAGACATATGGGACATCTGAAACGTCTGGGACGTTAAGGACATATGGGACATCTAGGACGTCTGGGACGTCTGGGACGTTAGGGACATATAGGACATCTAGGACGTCTGGGACGTTAGGGACATATGGGACATCTAGGACGTCTAGGACGTCTGGGACGTTAGGGACATACGGGACAGCTGGGACGTCTGGGACATTAGGGACATATGGGACATATGGGACATCTGGGACGTCTGGGACGTTAGGGACATATGAGACATTCGGGATATCTAGGTCTCTAAGGACATATGGGACATCTAGGACGTCTGGGATGTCTGGGACGTTAAGGACATATGGGACATTTAGGACGCCTGGGACGTTAGGGACATATAAGACATATGGGACATCTGGGACGCCTGGGACGTTAGGGACATATAGAACATATGGGACATCTGAGACGTCTGGGACGTTAAGGACATATGGGACATCTAGGACGTCTGGGACGTCTGGGACGTTAAGGACATATGGAACATTTAGGACGCCTGGTACCTTAGGGACATATGGGACATATGGGACATCTGAGACGTCTGGGACGTTACGGACATATGGGACATCTAGGACGAACTGGGACGTTAGGGACGTATGGGACATATGGGACATCTGGGACGTCTGGGACGTTAGTGACAATTGGGACATCCGGGATATCTAAGACGTTAAGGACATATGGGACATCTAGGTCGTTTGGGACGTTAGGGACATATGGAACATCTAGGACGCCTGGGACATTAGGGACATATGGGACGTATGGGACATCAGGGACGTCTGGGACGTTAGGGACATATGGGACATCCGGGATATCTAAGATGTTAAGGACATATGGGACATCTAGGACCTCTGGGACGTCTGGGACGTTAAGGACATATGGGACATTTAGGACGCCTGGGACATTAGGGACATATAAGACATATGGGACATCTGGGACGCCTGGGACATTAGGGACATATAGGACATTTGGGACATTTGGGACGTCTGGGACGTTAGGGACATATGGGACATCTGGGACGTCTGGGACGTTAAGGACATATGGAAAATCTAGGACGTCTGGGACGTCTGGGACGTTAAGGACATATGGGACATTTAGGACGCCTGGGGCTTAGGGACATATGGGACATATGGGACATCTGAGACGTCTGGGACGTTACGGACATATGAAACATCTAGGACGACCTGGGACGTTAGGGACATATGGGACATCTAGGACGTCTGGGACGTCTAGGACGTTAGGGACATATGGGACATCTAGGACGTCTGGGACGTCTGGGAAGTTAAGGACATATGGGACACTTAGGACGCCTGGGTCATTAAGGACATATGGGACATATGGGGCATCTGGGACGCCTGGGACATTAAGGACAGATGGGACATCTGGGACGTCTGGGACGTTAAGGACATATGCAACATTTAGGACGCCTGGGACGTTAGGGACATATGGGACATATGGAACTTCTGGGACGTCTGGGACGTTAGGGACATATGGGACATCTGGGACTTCTGGGACGTTAAGGACATATCGGACATTTAGGACGCCTGGAACGTTAGGGACATATGGGAGATATGGGATATCTGGGACGTCTGGGACGTTAGGGACATATGGGACATCTGGGACGTCTGGGACGTTAAGGACATATGGGACATCTAGGACGTCTGGGACGTCTGGGAAGTTAAGGACATATGGGACACTTAGGACGCCTGGGTCATTAAGGACATATGGGACATCTGGGACGCCTGGGACATTAAGGACAGATGGGACATCTGGGACGTCTGGGACGTTAAGGACATATGGCACATCTAGGACGTCTGGGACGTCTGGAACGTTAAGGACATATGGTACACTCAGGACGAATGGGACATTAGGGACATATGGGACATCTGGGACGCCTGAGACACTAGTGACATATGGGACATATGAAACGTCTGGGATGTTGGGACGTTAGGGACATATGGGGCATATGGGACGTCTGGGACGTTAAGGACGTATGGGACATCTAGGACGGCTGGGACGTCTGGGACGTTAAGGACATATGGGACATCTAGGCCGTCTGGGACGTTAGGGCCATATGAGCCATCTGGGACGTCTAGGACGTTAAGGACATATGGGACATCTAGGACGTCTGGGACGTCTGGGACTTTAACGACATATAGGACATCTGGGACGTCTGGGACGTTAGAGACATATGGGACATTTGAGACGTCTGGGACGTTAAGGACATATGGGACATATAGGACATCTAGGACGTCTGGGACGTTAGGGACATATAGGACATCTAGGACGTCTAGGACGTCTGGGACGTTAGGGACATACGGGACAGCTGGGACGTCTGGGACATTAGGGACATATGGGACATATGGGACATCTGGGACGTCTGGGACGTTAGGGACATATGGGACATCCGGGATATCTAGGACCCTAAGGACATATGGGACATCTAGGATGTCTGGGACGTCTGGGACGTTAAGGACATATGGGACATTTAGGAGGCCTGGGACATTAGGGACATATAAAACATATGGGACATCTGGGACGCCTGGGACCTTAGGGACATATGGGACATCTGAGACGTCTGGGACGTTACGGACATATGGGACATCTAGGACGATCTGGGACGTTAGGGACGTATGGGACATATGGGACATCTGGGACGTCTGGGACGTTAGGGACATATGGGACATCCGGGATATCTAGGACGTTAAGGACATATGGGACATCTAGGTCGTCTGGGACGTTAGGGACATATGGAACATCTAGGACGCCTGGGACATTAGGGACATATGAAACATATGGGACATCAGGGACGTCTGGGACGTTAGGGACATATGGGACATCCGGGATATCTAGGATGTTAAGGACATATGGGACATATAGGACCTCTGGGACGTCTGGGACGTTAAGGACATATGGGACATTTAGGACGCCTAGGACATTAGGGACATATAAGACATATGGGACATCTGGGACGCCTGGGACATTAGGGACATATAGGACATATGGGACATTTGGGACGTCTGGGACGTTAGGGACATATGGGACATCTGGGACGTCTGGGACGTTAAGGACATATGGGACATCTAGGATGTCTGGGACGTCTGGGACGTTAAGGACATATGGGACATTTAGGAGGCCTGGGACATTAGGGACATATAAAACATATGGGACATCTGGGACGCCTGGGACCTTAGGGACATATGGGACATCTGAGACGTCTGGGACGTTACGGACATATGGGACATCTAGGACGATCTGGGACGTTAGGGACGTATGGGACATATGGGACATCTGGGACGTCTGGGACGTTAGGGACATATGGGACATCCGGGATATCTAGGACGTTAAGGACATATGGGACATCTAGGTCGTCTGGGACGTTAGGGACATATGGAACATCTAGGACGCCTGGGACATTAGGGACATATGAAACATATGGGACATCAGGGACGTCTGGGACGTTAGGGACATATGGGACATACGGGATATCTAGGATGTTAAGGACATATGGGACATATAGGACCTCTGGGACGTCTGGGACGTTAAGGACATATGGGACATTTAGGACGCCTAGGACATTAGGGACATATAAGACATATGGGACATCTGGGACGCCTGGGTCATTAGGGACATATAGGACATATGGGACATTTGGGACGCCTGGGGCCTTAGGGACATATGGGACATATGGGACATCTGAGACGTCTGGGACGTCTGGGACGTTAAGGACATATGGGACATTTAGGACGCCTGGGGCCTTAGGGACATATGGGACATATGGGACATCTGAGACGTCTGGGACGTTACGGACATATGAAACATCTAGGACGATCTGGGACGTTAGGGGCATATGGGACATCTAGGACGTCTGGGACGTCTGGGACGTTAGGGACATATGGGACATCTAGGACGTCTGGGACGTCTGGGACGTTAAGGACATATGGGACATTTAGGACGCCTGGGGCCTTAGGGACATATGGGACATATGGGACATCTGAGACGTCTGGGACGTTACGGACATATGAAACATCTAGGACGATCTGGGACGTTAGGGGCATATGGGACATGTAGGACATCTGGGACGTCTGGGACGTTAAGGACATATGGGACATCTAGGACGTCTGGGACGTCTGGGACGTTAAGGACATATGGGACATTTAGGACGCCTGGGGCCTTAGGGACATATGGGACATATGGGACATCTGAGACGTCTGGGACGTTACGGACATATGAAACATCTAGGACGATCTGGGACGTTAGGGGCATATGGGACATCTAGGACGTCTGGGACGTCTGGGACGTTAGGGACATATGGGACATCTAGGACGTCTGGGACGTCTGGGAAGTTAAGGACATATGGGACCCTTACGACGCCTGGGTCATTAAGGACATATGGGACATATGGGGCATCTGGGACGCCTGGGACATTAAGGACAGATGGGACATCTGGGACGTCTGGGACGTTAAGGACATATCGGACATTTAGGACGCCTGGGACGTTAGGGACATATGGGACATATGGGACATCTGGGACGTCTGGGACGTTAGGGACATATGGGACATCTGGGACGTCTGGGACGTTAAGGACATATCGGACATTTAGGACGCCTGGGACGTTAGGGACATATGGGACATATGGGACATCTGGGACGTCTGGGACGTTAGGGACATATGGGACATATGGAACATCTGGGACGTCTAGGACGTTAAGGACATATGGGACATCTATTACGTCTGGAACGTCTAGGAAGTTAAGGACATATGGGACACTTAGGACGCCTGGGTCATTAAGGACATATGGGACATATGGGACATCTGGGACGCCTGGGACATTAAGGACAGATGAGAAATCTGGGACGCCTGAGACATTAAGGACAGATGGGACGTCTGGGACGTCTGGGACGTTAGGGACATATAGGACATCTAGGACGTCTAAGACGTTAGGGACATATGGGACACTAGGACGTCTGGGACGTCCGGGACGTTAGGGACATACGGGACAGCTGGGACGTCTGGAACGTTAGGGACATATGGGACATTTAGGACGTCTTGGCCGTTAGGGACATACGGAACATCTAGGAGGCCTGGGACATTAGGGACATATGGGACATATGAGACATCTGGGACGTCTGGGACGTTATGGTCATATGAGACATCTGGGACGTCTGGGACGTTAAGGACATATGGCACATCTAGGACGTGTGGGACGTCTGGGACGTTAAGGACATATGGTACATTCAGGACGAATGGGAAATTAGGGACATATGGGACATATGGGACATCTGGGACGCCTGAGACATTAGGGACATATGGGACATATGAAACATCTGGGATGTTGGGACGTTAGTGACATATGGGGCATATGGGACGTCTGGGACGTTAAGGACATATGGGACATCTAGGACGGCTGGGACGTCTGGGACGTTAAGGACATATGGGACATCTAGGACGTCTGGGACGTTAGGGCCATATGAGCCATCTGGGACGTCTAGGACGTTAAGGACATATGGGACATCTAGGACGTCTGGGACGTCTGGGACTTTAAGGACATATAGGACATCTGGGACGTCTGGGACGTTAGAGACATATGGGACATCTGAAACGTCTGGGACGTTAAGGACATATGGGACATCTAGGACGTCTGGGACGTCTGGGACGTTAGGGACATATAGGACATCTAGGACGTCTGGGACGTTAGGGACATATGGGACATCTAGGACGTCTAGGACGTCTGGGACGTTAGGGACATACGGGACAGCTGGGACGTCTGGGACATTAGGGACATATAGGACATATGGGACATCTGGGACGTCTGGGACGTTAGGGACATATGGGACATTCGGGATATCTAGGACTCTAAGGACATATGGGACATCTAGGACGTCTGGGATGTCTGGGACGTTAAGGACATATGGGACATTTAGGACGCCTGGGACGTTAGGGACATATAAGACATATGGGACATCTGGGACGCCTGGGACGTTAGGGACATATAGGACATATGGGACATCTGAGACGTCTGAGACGTTAGGGACATATGGGACATCTGGGACGTCTGGGACGTTAAGGACATATAGGACATCTAGGACGTCTGGGACGTCTGGGACGTTAAGGACATATGGAACATTTAGGACGCCTGGTACCTTAGGGACATATGGGACATATGGGACATCTGAAACGTCTGGGACGTTACGAACATATGGGACATCTAGGACGATCTGGGACGTTAGGGACGTATGGGACATATGGGACATCTGGGACGTCTGGGACGTTAGGGACAATTGGGACATCCGGGATATCTAGGACGTTAAGGACATATGGGACATCTAGGTCGTTTGGGACGTTAGGGACATATAGAACATCTAGGACGCCTGGGACATTAGGGACATATGGGACGTATGGGACATCAGGGACGTCTGGGACGTTAGGGACATATGGGACATCCGGGATATCTAGGATGTTAAGGACATATGGGACATCTAGGACCTCTGGGACGTCTGGGACGTTAAGGACATATGGGACATTTAGGACGCCTGGGACATTAGGGACATATAAGACATATGGGACATCTGGGACGCCTGGGACATTAGGGACATATAGGACATTTGGGACATTTGGGACGTCTGGGACGTTAGGGACATATGGGACATCTGGGACGTCTGGGACGTTAAGGACATATGGGACATATAGGACGTCAGGGACGTCTGGGACGTTAAGGACATATGGGACATTTAGGACGTCTGGGACGTTAGGGACATATGGGACATCTGGGACGTCTGGGACGTTAAGGACATATGGGACATCTAGGACGTCTGGGACGTCTGGGACGTTAAGGACATATGGGACATTTGGGACGTCTGGGACGTTAAGGACATATGGGACATCTGGGACGTTTGGGAAGTTAAGGACATATGGGACATATAGGACGTCAGGGACGTCTGGGACGTTAAGGACATATGGGACATTTAGCACGTCTGGGACGTTAGGGACATATGGGACATTTGGGACGTCTGGGACGTTAGGGACATATGGGACATCTGGGACGTCTGGGACGTTAAGGACATATGGGACATATATGACGTCAGGGACGTCTGGGACGTTAAGGACATATGGGACGTTTAGCACGTCTGGGACGTTAGGGATATATGGGACATCTGGGACGCCTGGGACACTAGGGACATATGGGACATATGGGACATCTGGGACGTCTGGGACGTCTCGGACGTTAAGGACATATAAGCTATCTAGGACGTCTGGGACGTTAAAAACATATGGGACATCTAGGACGTCTGAGACGTCTGGGACGTTAGGGTCATACGGGACAGCTGGGACGTCTTGGACTCTAGGGACATATGGGACATTTAAGACGTCTGGGACGTTAGGGACCTATGGGACATATGGGACATCTGAAACGTCTGGGGCGTTAAAGACATATGGGACATCTGGGATGTCTGGTACGTTAAGGACATATGGGACATCTAAGACGTCTGGGACGTTAAAGACATTAGGGACATATGGGACATATGGGACATCTGGCACGTCTGGGAAGTTAGGGACATATGGGACATCTGGGACGTCTGGGACGCTAAGGACATATGGGACATCTAGGACGTCTGGGACGTCTGGGACGTTAGGGACATACGAGACAGTTGGGACGTCTGAGACGTTAGGAGCATATGGCACATTTAGGACGTCTGGGACGTTAGGGACATATGGAACATCTGGGACGTCTGAGACATTAGGGACATTTGGGACAACTGGGACGTCTGGGACGTTAAGGACATATGGGACATTTAGGACGCCTGGGACGTTAAGGACATATGGGACATATGGGACATCTGAGACGTCTGGGACGTTAGGGACATATGGGACATCTGGGACGTCTGGGACGTTAAGGACATATGGGACATCTGGGACGTCTGGGACGTTAAGGACATATTCGACATCTAGGACTTCTGGGACGTCTGGGACGTTAAGGACATATGGGACATTTAGGACGCCTTGGACATTAGGGACTTGGGGACATATGGGACATCTGAGACGTTTGGGACGTTAAGGACATATGAGACATCTAGGACGTCTGCGACATTAGTGATATATGGGATATATGGGACATCTGGGACGCCTGGGACATTAGGAACATATGGGACATATGGAACATTTAGGACGTTTGGGACGTTAGGGACATATAGGACATTTAGGACGTCTGGGACATTAGTGACATATGGGACATATGGGACATCCAGGACATCTGGGACGTCTTAAACGTTAGGGACATACGGGACAGCTTGGACGTCTGGGGCGTTAAGGACATATGGGACATTTAGGACGTCTGGGACGTTAGGGACATATGGAACATCTAGGACGCCTGGGACATTAGGGACATATTGGACATATGGGGTATCTGGGACTTCTGGGACTTAAGGGACATATGGAACATCTGGGACGTCTGGGACGCCTGGGACATTAGGGAAATATGGGACATATGGGACATCTGAGACGTCTGGGCCGTTAGGGACATATGTGGCATCTGGGACGTCTGGAACGTTAAGGACGTATGAGACATCTAGGACGTCAAGGACGTTAGGGACACATGAGACATTTGAGACGTCTGGGACGTTAGGGACATATGCGACATCTGGGACGTCTGGGACATTAGAGACATATGAGACATATGGGACATCTGGGACGTCTGGGACGTTAGGGACATATGGGACATCTGGGACGTCTGGGACGTTAGGGACATATAGAACATCTGAGACGTCTTCGACGTTAGGGACATATGCGACATCTGGGACGTCTGGGACATTAGAGACATATGGGACATATGGGACGTCTGGGACGTCTGGGACGTTAGGATTATACGGGACAGCTAAGACGTCTGGGACGTTAGGGACATATGGGTCTTCTGGGACGTCTGGGACATTATAGACATATGGGACATATGGGACATCTGGGACGTCTGGGACGTTAGGGACATATGGGACATATAGGACGTCAAGGACGTTAGGGACACATGAGACATCTGAGACGTCTGGGACGTTAAGGACATATGGGACATTTAGTACGCCTGGGACATATGGGACATATGGGACATCTGGGACGCCTGGGACCTTAGGGACATATGGGACATCAGTTACGTCTGGGACGTTAGAGACATATGGGACATCTGGTACGTCTAGGACGTTAAGGACATATGGGACATCTAGGACGTCTGGGACGTCTGGGACGTTAAGGACATATGGGACATTAAGGACGCCTGGGACATTAGGGACATATGGGACATATGGGACATCTATGCCGTTTGGGACGTTAAGGACATATGGGACATCTAGGACATCTGGGACGTCTGGGACGTTAAGGACATGTGGGACATCTAGGACGTCTGGGACGTCTGGGACGTTAAGAACATATGGGACATTTAGGACGCTTGAGACATTAGGGACATATGGGACATATGGGACATCTGGAACGCCTGGGACATTAAAGACATATGGGACATAGGGGACATCTGGGACATCTGGGACGTTAGGGACATATGGGGCATCTGGGTCGTCTGGGACGTTAAGGACGTATGGGACTACTAGGACGTCTAAGACGTTAGGGACATATGGGGCATCTGGGACGTCTGGGACGTTAGGGACATATGGGACATGTGAAACGTCTGGGACATTAGGGACATATGGGACATATGGGACATTTGGGACGTCTAGGACGTTAGGGACATATGGGACATCTGGGACGTCTGGGACGTTAGGGACATATGGGACATCTAGGACGTCTGGGACGTCTGGGACGTTAGGGACATACGGGACAGCTGGGACGTCTGGGACGTTAGGGACATATGGGACATTTAGGACGTCTGGGACGTTAGGGACATATGGAACACTTAGGACGCCTGGGACATCTGGGACGTCTGGGACGTTAGGGACATATGGGACACTAAGGACGCCTGGGACATTAGGGACAAATGGAACGTATGGGACATCTGGGACGTCTGCGACGTTAAGGACATATGGGACGACTAGGACGTCTGGGACGTTAGGGACATATGGGACATCTAGGACGTCTGGGACATCTGAGACGTTAAGGACATACGGGACAGCTGGGACGTCTGGGACGTTAGGGACATATGGGACATTTAGGACGTCTGGGACGTTAGAGACATATGGATCATCTAGGACGCCTGGGACATTAGGGACATATGGGACATATGGGACATTTGGGACGTCTGGGACGTTAGGGACATATGGGACATCTGAGACGTCTGGGACGTTAAGGACATATGGGACATCTGGGACGTCTGAGACGTCTGGGACGTTAAGGATATATGGGACATTTAGTACGCCTGAGACATTAGGGACATATGGGACATATGGGACATCTAGGACGTCTGGCAGGTTAGGGACATATGGGACATCTAGGACGTGTGGGACGTCTGGGACGTTAGGAACATACGGGCCAGCTGGGACGTCTCGGACGTTAGGGACATATGTGGCATCTAAGACATCTGGGACGTCTGGGACGTCTGGGACGTTAAGGACATATGGGACATCTGGGACAACTGGGACGCCTGGGACATTAGGGACATATGGGACATATGGGACATCTGGGACGTCTGGGACGTTAGGGACATATGGGACATCTAAGATGTCTGGGACGTCTGGGACGTTAGGGACATATGGGACAGCTGGGACGTCTGGGACGCCTGGGACATTTAGGGACATATGGGACATATGGGACGTCTGGGACGTCTGCGACTTTAGGGACATACGGGACAGCTGGGACGTCTGGGACTTTAAGGACATATGGGACTTTTAGGACGTCTGGGCCGTTAGAGACATATGGAACATCTAGGACGCTTGGGACATTAGGGACATATGGGACATATGGAACATCTGGGACGTCTGGGACGTTAGGGACAGATGGGACATCTGGGAAATCTGGGACGTTAAGGACATGTGGGACATCTAGGACGTCTGGGACGTCTGGGACGTTAAGAACATATGGGACATTTAGGACGCCTGAGACATTAGGGACATATGGAACATATGGGACCTCTGGAAAGCCTGGGACATTAGGGACATATGGGACATATGGGACATCTGGGACGTCTGGGACGTTAGGGACATATGGGGCATATGGGACGTCTGAGACGTTGAGCACGTATGGGACATCTAGGACGTCTAGGACGTTAGGGACATATGGGACATCTGGGACGTCTGGGACATTAGGGACATATGGGACATATGGGACATCTGGGACGTCTGGGACGTTAGGGACATTTGGGACATTTGGGACGTCTGGGACGTTAATGACATATGGGACATCTAGGACGTCTGGGACGTCTGGGACGTTAGGGGCATACGGAACAGCTGGGATGTCTGGGACGTTAAGGACATATGGGACATTTAGGACGTCTGGGACGTTAGGGACATATGGAACACTTAGGACGCCTGGGACATTAGGGACATATGGAAGATCTGGGACGTCTGGGACGTTAAGGACATATGGGATGTCTAGGACGTCTGGGACGTTAGGGACATATGGGACATCTAGGTCGTCTGGGACATCTAGGACGTTAAGGACATACGGGACAGCTGGGACGTCTGGGACGTTAGGGACATATGGGACATTTAGGACGTCTGGGTGGTTAGGGACATATGGAACATCTAGGACGCCTGGGGCATTAGGGACATATGGGACATATGTTACATCTGGGACGTCTGGGACGCTAGGGACATATGGGACATCTGAGACGTCTGGGACGTTAAGGACATATGGGGCATCTAGGACGTCTGGGACGTCTGGCACGTTAAGGACATATGGGACATTTAGTACGCCTGGGACATTAGGGTCATATGAGACATATGGGACATCTGGGACGTCTGGGACGTCTGGGACGTTAGGGACATATAGGACATATAGGACGTCTGCCACGTTAGGGACATATGGGACATCTAGGACGTCTGGGACGTCTGGGACGTTTAGGACATATGGGACATCTAGGACGTCCTGGACGTCTGGAACGTTAAGGACATATAAGACATTTAGGACGCCTGGGACATTAGGGACATATGGGACTTCTGGGACGCCTGGAACATTAAGGACATATGGGACATATGGGACGTTTGGGACGTTAAAGACATATGGGACATTTAGGACGCCTGGGACATTAGGGACATATGGGACATATGGGACATCTAGGACGTCTGGGACGTTAAGGACATATGGGACATCTGGGACGTTTGGGAAGTTAAGGACATATGGGACATCTAGGACGTCTGGGACGTCTGGGACGTTAGGAACATATGGGACTTTTAGCACGTCTGGGACGTTAGGGATATATGGGACATCTGGGACGCCTGGGACACTAGGGACATATGAGACATATGGGACATCTGGGACGTCTGGGACGTCTGGGACGTTAAGGACATATAAGCTATCTAGGACGTCTGTGACGTTAAAAACATATGGGACATCTAGGACGTCTGAGACGTCTGGGACGTTAGGGTCATACGGGACAGCTGGGACGTCTTGGACTCTTGGGACATATGGGACATTTAAGACGTCTGGGACGTTAGGGACCTATGGGACATATGGGACATCTGAAACGTCTGGGGCGTTAAAGACATATGGGACATCTGGGATGTCTGGGACATTAAAGACATATGGGAGATTTAGGAGGCCTGGGATATTACGGACATATGGGACATCTAGGACGTCTGGGACGTCTGGGACGTTAGGAACATATGGGACATATAGCACGCCTGGGACATTAGGGACATATGGGACATCTGGCACGTCTGGAAAGTTAGCGACATATGGGACATCTGGGACGTCTGGGACGCTAAGGACATATGGGACATCTAGGACGTCTGGGACGTCTGGGACGTTAGGGACATACGAGACAGTTGGGACGTCTGACATTAGGGACATTTGGGACAACTGATCTGGGACGTTAAGGACATATGGGACATATGGGACATCTGGGACGTCTGGGACGTCTGGGACGTTAAGGACATATGGGACATCTGGGACAACTGGGACGCCTGGGACATTAGGGACATATGGGACATATGGGACATCTGGGACGTCTGGGACGTTAGGGACATATTGGACATCTAAGATGTCTGGGACGTCTGGGACGTTAGGGACATATGGGACAGCTGGGACGTCTGGGACGCCTGGGACATTTAGGGACATATGGGACATATGGGACGTCTGGGACGTCTGCGACTTTAGGGACATACGGGACAGCTGGGACGTCTGGGACTTTAAGGACATATGGGACTTTTAGGACGTCTGGGACGTTAGAGACATATGGAACATCTAGGACGCTTGGGACATTAGGGACATATGGGACATATGGGACATCTGGGACGCCTGAGACATTAGGGACATATGGGACATATGAAACATCTGGGATGTTGGGACGTTAGTAACATATGGGGCATATGGGACGTCTGGGACGTTAAGGACATATGGGACATCTAGGACGGCTGGGACGTCTGGGACGTTAAGGACATATGGGACATCTAGGACGTCTGGGACGTTAGGGCCATATGAGCCATCTGGGACGTCTAGGACGTTAAGGACATATGGGACATCTAGGACGTCTGGGACGTCTGGGACTTTAAGGACATATAGGACATCTGGGACGTCTGGGACGTTAGAGACATATGGGACATCTGAAACGTCTGGGACGTTAAGGACATATGGGACATCTAGGACGTCTGGGACGTCTGGGACGTTAGGGACATATAGGACATCTAGGACGTCTGGGACGTTAGGGACATATGGGACATCTAGGACGTCTAGGACGTCTGGGACGTTAGGGACATACGGGACAGCTGGGACGTCTGGGACATTAGAGACATATGGGACATATGGGACATCTGGGACGTCTGGGACGTTAGGGACATATGGGACATTCGGGATATCTAGGACTCTAAGGACATATGGGACATCTAGGACGTCTGGGATGTCTGGGACGTTAAGGACATATGGGACATTTAGGACGCCTCGGACGTTAGGGACATATAAGACATATGGGACATCTGGGACGCCTGGGACGTTAGGGACATATAGGACATATGGGACATCTGAGACGTCTGAGACGTTAGGGACATATGGGACATCTGGGACGTCTGGGACGTTAAGGACATATAGGACATCTAGGACGTCTGGGACGTCTGGGACGTTAAGGACATATGGAACATTTAGGACGCCTGGTACCTTAGGGACATATGGGACATATGGGACATCTGAAACGTCTGGGACGTTACGAACATATGGGACATCTAGGACGATCTGGGACGTTAGGGACGTATGGGACATATGGGACATCTGGGACGTCTGGGACGTTAGGGACAATTGGGACATCCGGGATATCTAGGACGTTAAGGACATATGGGACATCTAGGTCGTTTGGGACGTTAGGGACATATAGAACATCTAGGACGCCTGGGACATTAGGGACATATGGGACGTATGGGACATCAGGGACGTCTGGGACGTTAGGGACATATGGGACATCCGGGATATCTAGGATGTTAAGGACATATGGGACATCTAGGACCTCTGGGACGTCTGGGACGTTAAGGACATATGGGACATTTAGGACGCCTGGGACATTAGGGACATATAAGACATATGGGACATCTGGGACGCCTGGGACATTAGGAACATATAGGACATTTGGGACATTTGGGACGTCTGGGACGTTAGGGACATATGGGACATCTGGGACGTCTGGGACGTTAAGGACATATGGGACATATAGGACGTCAGGGACGTCTGGGACGTTAAGGACATATGGGACATTTAGGACGTCTGGGACGTTAGGGACATATGGGACATCTGGGACGTCTGGGACGTTAAGGACATATGGGACATCTAGGACGTCTGGGACGTCTGGGACGTTAAGGACATATGGGACATTTGGGACGTCTGGGACGTTAAGGACATATGGGACATCTGGGACGTTTGGGAAGTTAAGGACATATGGGACATATAGGACGTCAGGGACGTCTGGGACGTTAAGGACATATGGGACATTTAGCACGTCTGGGACGTTAGGGACATATGGGACATTTGGGACGTCTGGGACGTTAGGGACATATGGGACATCTGGGACGTCTGGGACGTTAAGGACATATGGGACATATATGACGTCAGGGACGTCTGGGACGTTAAGGACATATGGGACGTTTAGCACGTCTGGGACGTTAGGGATATATGGGACATCTGGGACGCCTGGGACACTAGGGACATATGGGACATATGGGACATCTGGGACGTCTGGGACGTCTCGGACGTTAAGGACATATAAGCTATCTAGGATGTCTGGGACGTTAAAAACATATGGGACATCTAGGACGTCTGAGACGTCTGGGACGTTAGGGTCATACGGGACAGCTGGGACGTCTTGGACTCTAGGGACATATGGGACATTTAAGACGTCTGGGACGTTAGGGACCTATGGGACATATGGGACATCTGAAACGTCTGGGGCGTTAAAGACATATGGGACATCTGGGATGTCTGGTACGTTAAGGACATATGGGACATCTAAGACGTCTGGGACGTTAAAGACATTAGGGACATATGGGACATATGGGACATCTGGCACGTCTGGGAAGTTAGGGACATATGGGACATCTGGGACGTCTGGGACGCTAAGGACATATGGGACATCTAGGACGTCTGGGACGTCTGGGACGTTAGGGACATACGAGACAGTTGGGACGTCTGAGACGTTAGGAGCATATGGCACATTTAGGACGTCTGGGACGTTAGGGACATATGGAACATCTGGGACGTCTGAGACATTAGGGACATTTGGGACAACTGGGACGTCTGGGACGTTAAGGACATATGGGACATTTAGGACGCCTGGGACGTTAAGGACATATGGGACATATGGGACATCTGAGACGTCTGGGACGTTAGGGACATATGGGACATCTGGGACGTCTGGGACGTTAAGGACATATGGGACATCTGGGACGTCTGGGACGTTAAGGACATATTCGACATCTAGGACTTCTGGGACGTCTGGGACGTTAAGGACATATGGGACATTTAGGACGCCTTGGACATTAGGGACTTGGGAACATATGGGACATCTGAGACGTTTGGGACGTTAAGGACATATGAGACATCTAGGACGTCTGCGACATTAGTGATATATGGGATATATGGGACATCTGGGACGCCTGGGACATTAGGAACATATGGGACATATGGAACATTTAGGACGTTTGGGACGTTAGGGACATATAGGACATTTAGGACGTCTGGGACATTAGTGACATATGGGACATATGGGACATCCAGGACATCTGGGACGTCTTAAACGTTAGGGACATACGGGACAGCTTGGACGTCTGGGGCGTTAAGGACATATGGGACATTTAGGACGTCTGGGACGTTAGGGACATATGGAACATCTAGGACGCCTGGGACATTAGGGACATATTGGACATATGGGGTATCTGGGACTTCTGGGACTTAAGGGACATATGGAACATCTGGGACGTCTGGGACGCCTGGGACATTAGGGAAATATGGGACATATGGGACATCTGAGACGTCTGGGCCGTTAGGGACATATGTGGCATCTGGGACGTCTGGAACGTTAAGGACGTATGAGACATCTAGGACGTCAAGGACGTTAGGGACACATGAGACATTTGAGACGTCTGGGACGTTAGGGACATATGCGACATCTGGGACGTCTGGGACATTAGAGACATATGGGACATATGGGACATCTGGGACGTCTGGGACGTTAGGGACATATGGGACATCTGGGACGTCTGGGACGTTAGGGACATATAGAACATCTGAGACGTCTTCGACGTTAGGGACATATGCGACATCTGGGACGTCTGGGACATTAGAGACATATGGGACATATGGGACGTCTGGGACGTCTGGGACGTTAGGATTATACGGGACAGCTAAGACGTCTGGGACGTTAGGGACATATGGGTCTTCTGGGACGTCTGGGACATTATAGACATATGGGACATATGGGACATCTGGGACGTCTGGGACGTTAGGGACATATGGGACATATAGGACGTCAAGGACGTTAGGGACACATGAGACATCTGAGACGTCTGGGACGTTAAGGACATATGGGACATTTAGTACGCCTGGGACATATGGGACATATGGGACATCTGGGACGCCTGGGACCTTAGGGACATATGGGACATCAGTTACGTCTGGGACGTTAGAGACATATGGGACATCTGGTACGTCTAGGACGTTAAGGACATATGGGACATCTAGGACGTCTGAGACGTCTGGGACGTTAAGGACATATGGGACATTAAGGACGCCTGGGACATTAGGGACATATGGGACATATGGGACATCTATGCCGTTTGGGACGTTAAGGACATATGGGACATCTAGGACATCTGGGACGTCTGGGACGTTAAGGACATGTGGGACATCTAGGACGTCTGGGACGTCTGGGACGTTAAGAACATATGGGACATTTAGGACGCTTGAGACATTAGGGACATATGGGACATATGGGACATCTGGAACGCCTGGGACATTAAAGACATATGGGACATAGGGGACATCTGGGACATCTGGGACGTTAGGGACATATGGGGCATCTGGGTCGTCTGGGACGTTAAGGACGTATGGGACATCTAGGACGTCTAAGACGTTAGGGACATATGGGGCATCTGGGACGTCTGGGACGTTAGGGACATATGGGACATGTGAAACGTCTGGGACATTAGGGACATATGGGACATATGGGACATTTGGGACGTCTAGGACGTTAGGGACATATGGGACATCTGGGACGTCTGGGACGTTAGGGACATATGGGACATCTAGGACGTCTGGGACGTCTGGGACGTTAGGGACATACGGGACAGCTGGGACGTCTGGGACGTTAGGGACATATGGGACATTAAGGACGTCTGGGACGTTAGGGACATATGGAACACTTAGGACGCCTGGGACATCTGGGACGTCTGGGACGTTAGGGACATATGGGACACTAAGGACGCCTGGGACATTAGGGACAAATGGAACGTATGGGACATCTGGGACGTCTGCGACGTTAAGGACATATGGGACGACTAGGACGTCTGGGACGTTAGGGACATATGGGACATCTAGGACGTCTGGGACGTTAGGGACATATGGGACATTTAGGACGTCTGGGACGTTAGAGACATATGGATCATCTAGGACGCCTGGGACATTAGGGACATATGGGACATATGGGACATTTGGGACGTCTGGGACGTTAGGGACATATGGGACATCTGAGACGTCTGGGACGTTAAGGACATATGGGACATCTGGGACGTCTGAGACGTCTGGGACGTTAAGGATATATGGGACATTTAGTACGCCTGAGACATTAGGGACATATGGGACATATGGGACATCTAGGACGTCTGGCAGGTTAGGGACATATGGGACATCTAGGACGTGTGAGACGTCTGGGACGTTAGGAACATACGGGCCAGCTGGGACGTCTCGGACGTTAGGGACATATGTGGCATCTAAGACATCTGGGACGTCTGGGACGTCTGGGACGTTAAGGACATATGGGACATCTGGGACAACTGGGACGCCTGGGACATTAGGGACATATGGGACATATGGGACATCTGGGACGTCTGGGACGTTAGGGACATATGGGACATCTAAGATGTCTGGGACGTCTGGGACGTTAGGGACATATGGGACAGCTGGGACGTCTGGGACGCCTGGGACATTTAGGGACATATGGGACATATGGGACGTCTGGGACGTCTGCGACTTTAGGGACATACGGGACAGCTGGGACGTCTGGGACTTTAAGGACATATGGGACTTTAGGACGTCTGGGCCGTTAGAGACATATGGAACATCTAGGACGCTTGGGACATTAGGGACATATGGGACATATGGAACATCTGGGACGTCTGGGACGTTAGGGACAGAGGGGACATCTGGGACGTCTGGGACGTTAAGGACATGTGGGACATCTAGGACGTCTGGGACGTCTGGGACGTTAAGAACATATGGGACATTTAGGACGCCTGAGACATTAGGGACATATGGAACATATGGGACCTCTGGAAAGCCTGGGACATTAGGGACATATGGGACATATGGGACATCTGGGACGTCCTGGGACGTTAGGGACATATGGGGCATATGGGACGTCTGAGACGTTGAGCACGTATGGGACATCTAGGACGTCTAGGACGTTAGGGACATATGGGACATCTGGGACGTCTGGGACATTAGGGACATATGGGACATATGGGACATCTGGGACGTCTGGGACGTTAGGGACATTTGGGACATTTGGGACGTCTGGGACGTTAGGGACATATGGTACATCTAGGACGTCTGGGACGTCTGGGACGTTAGGGGCATACGGAACAGCTGGGATGTCTGGGACGTTAAGGACATATGGGACATTTAGGACGTCTGGGACGTTAGGGACATATGGAACACTTAGGACGCCTGGGACATTAGGGACATATGGAAGATCTGGGACGTCTGGGACGTTAAGGACATATGGGATGTCTAGGACGTCTGGGACGTTAGGGACATATGGGACATCTAGGTCGTCTGGGACATCTAGGACGTTAAGGACATACGGGACAGCTGGGACGTCTGGGACGTTAGGGACATATGGGACATTTAGGACGTCTGGGTGGTTAGGGACATATGGAACATCTAGGACGCCTGGGGCATTAGGGACATATGGGACATATGTTACATCTGGGACGTCTGGGACGCTAGGGACATATGGGACATCTGAGACGTCTGGGACGTTAAGGACATATGGGGCATCTAGGACGTCTGGGACGTCTGGCACGTTAAGGACATATGGGACATTTAGTACGCCTGGGACATTAGGGTCATATGAGACATATGGGACATCTGGGACGTCTGGACGTCTGGGACGTTAGGGACATATAGGACATATAGGACGTCTGGCACGTTAGGGACATATGGGACATCTAGGACGTCTGGGACGTCTGGGACGTTTAGGACATATGGGACATCTAGGACGTCCTGGACGTCTGGAACGTTAAGGACATATAAGACATTTAGGACGCCTGGGACATTAGGGACATATGGGACTTCTGGGACGCCTGGAACATTAAGGACATATGGGACATATGGGACGTTTGGGACGTTAAAGACATATGGGACATTTAGGACGCCTGGGACATTAGGGACATATGGGACATATGGGACATCTAGGACGTCTGGGACGTTAAGGACATATGGGACATCTGGGACGTTGGGAAGTTAAGGACATATGGGACATCTAGGACGTCTGGGACGTCTGGGACGTTAGGAACATATGGGACTTTTAGCACGTCTGGGACGTTAGGGATATATGGGACATCTGGGACGTCTGGGACGTCTGGGACGTTAAGGACATATAAGCTATCTAGGACGTCTGTGACGTTAAAAACATATGGGACATCTAGGACGTCTGAGACGTCTGGGACGTTAGGGTCATACGGGACAGCTGGGACGTCTTGGACTCTAGGGACATATGGGACATTTAAGACGTCTGGGACGTTAGGGACCTATGGGACATATGGGACATCTGAAACGTCTGGGGCGTTAAAGACATATGGGACATCTGGGATGTCTGGGACATTAAAGACATATGGGAGATTTAGGACGCCTGGGATATTACGGACATATGGGACATCTAGGACGTCTGGGACGTCTGGGACGTTAGGAACATATGGGACATATAGCACGCCTGGGACATTAGGGACATATGGGACATCTGGCACGTCTGGAAAGTTAGCGACATATGGGACATCTGGGACGTCTGGGACGCTAAGGACATATGGGACATCTAGGACGTCTGGGACGTCTGGGACGTTAGGGACATACGAGACAGTTGGGACGTCTGAGACATTAGGGACATTTGGGACAACTGATACGTCTGGGACGTTAAGGACATATGGGACATTTAGGACGCCTGGGACGTTAAGGACATATGGGACATATGGGACATCTGGGACGTCTGGGACGTCTGGGACGTTAAGGACATATGGGACATCTGGGACAACTGGGACGCCTGGGACATTAGGGACATATGGGACATATGGGACATCTGGGACGTCTGGGACGTTAGGGACATATTGGACATCTAAGATGTCTGGGACGTCTGGGACGTTAGGGACATATGGGACAGCTGGGACGTCTGGGACGCCTGGGACATTTAGGGACATATGGGACATATGGGACGTCTGGGACGTCTGCGACTTTAGGGACATACGGGACAGCTGGGACGTCTGGGACTTTAAGGACATATGGGACTTTTAGGACGTCTGGGACGTTAGAGACATATGGAACATCTAGGACGCTTGGGACATTAGGGACATATGGGACATATGGAACATCTGGGACGTCTGGGACGTTAGGGACAGATGGGACATCTGGGACGTCTGGGACGTTAAGGACATGTGGGACATCTAGGACGTCTGGGACGTCTGGGACGTTAAGAACATATGGGACATTTAGGACGCCTGAGACATTAGGGACATATGGGACATATGGGACCTCTGGAAAGCCTGGGACATTAGGGATATATGGGACATATGGGACATCTGGGACGTCTGGGACGTTAGGGACATATGGGGCATATGGGACGTCTGAGACCTTGAGCACGTATGGGACATCTAGGACGTCTAGGACGTTAGGGACATATGGGACATCTGGGACGTCTGGGACGTTAGGGACATTTGGGACATTTGGGACGTCTGGGACGTTAGGGACATATGGGACATCTAGGACGTCTGGGACGTCTGGGACGTTAGGGGCATATGGGACATTTAGGACGTCTGGGACGTTAGGGACATATGGAACACTTAGGACGCCTGGGACATTAGGGACATATGGAAGATCTGGGACGTCTGGGACGTTAAGGACATATGGGATGTCTAGGACGTCTGGGACGTTAGGGACATATGGGACATCTAGGTCGTCTGGGACATCTAGCACGTTAAGGACATACGGGACAGCTGGGACGTCTGGGACGTTAGGGACATATGGGACATTTAGGACGTCTGGGTGGTTAGGGACATATGGAACATCTAGGACGCCTGGGGCATTAGGGACATATGGGACATATGTTACATCTGGGACGTCTGGGACGCTAGGGACATATGGGACATCTGAGACGTCTGGGACGTTAAGGACATATGGGGCATCTAGGACGTCTGGGACGTCTGGCACGTTAAGGACATATGGGACATTTAGTACGCCTGGGACATTAGGGACATATGAGACATATGGGACATCTGGGACGTCTGGGACGTCTGGGACGTTAGGGACATATAGGACATATAGGACGTCTGGCACGTTAGGGACATATGGGACATCTAGGACGTCTGGGACGTCTGGGACGTTTAGGACATATGGGACATCTAGGACGTCCTGGACGTCTGGAACGTTAAGGACATATAAGACATTTAGGACGCCTGGGACATTAGGGACATATGGGACTTCTGGGACGCCTGGAACATTAAGGACATATGGGACATATGGGACGTTTGGGACGTTAAAGACATATGGGACATTTAGGACGCCTGGGACGTTAAGGACATATGGGACATCTGGGACAACTGGGACGCCTGGGACATTAGGGACATATGGGACATATGGGACATCTGGGACGTCTGGGACGTTAGGGACATATGGGACATCTAAGATGTCTGGGACGTCTGGGACGTTAGGGACATATGGGACAGCTGGGACGTCTGGGACGCCTGGGACATTTAGGGACATATGGGACATATGGGACGTCTGGGACGTCTGCGACTTTAGGGACATGCGGGACAGCTGGGACGTCTGGGACTTTAAGGACATATGGGACTTTTAGGACGTCTGGGCCGTTAGAGACATATGGAACATCTAGGACGCTTGGGACATTAGGGACATATGGGACATATGGAACATCTGGGACGTCTGGGACGTTAGGGACAGAGGGGACATCTGGGACGTCTGGGACGTTAAGGACATGTGGGACATCTAGGACGTCTGGGACGTCTGGGACGTTAAGAACATATGGGACATTTAGGACGCCTGAGACATTAGGGACATATGGAACATATGGGACCTCTGAAAGCCTGGGACATTAGGGACATATGGGACATATGGGACATCTGGGACGTCTGGGACGTTAGGGACATATGGGGCATATGGGACGTCTGAGACGTTGAGCACGTATGGGACATCTAGGACGTCTAGGACGTTAGGGACATATGGGACATCTGGGACGTCTGGGACATTAGGGACATATGGGACATATGGGACATCTGGGACGTCTGGGACGTTAGGGACATTTGGGACATTTGGGACGTCTGGGACGTTAGGGACATATGGGACATCTAGGACGTCTGGGACGTCTGGGACGTTAGGGGCATACGGAACAGCTGGGATGTCTGGGACGTTAAGGACATATGGGACATTTAGGACGTCTGGGACGTTAGGGACATATGGAACACTTAGGACGCCTGGGACATTAGGGACATATGGAAGATCTGGGCCGTCTGGGACGTTAAGGACATATGGGATGTCTAGGACGTCTGGGACGTTAGGGACATATGGGACATCTAGGTCGTCTGGGACATCTAGGACGTTAAGGACATACGGGACAGCTGGGACGTCTGGGACGTTAGGGACATATGGGACATTTAGGACGTCTGGGTGGTTAGGGACATATGGAACATCTAGGACGCCTGGGGCATTAGGGACATATGGGACATATGTTACATCTGGGACGTCTGGGACGCTAGGGACATATGGGACATCTGAGACGTCTGGGACGTTAAGGACATATGGGGCATCTAGGACGTCTGGGACGTCTGGCACGTTAAGGACATATGGGACATTTAGTACGCCTGGGACATTAGGGTCATATGAGACATATGGGACATCTGGGACGTCTGGGACGTCTGGGACGTTAGGGACATATAGGACATATAGGACGTCTGGCACGTTAGGGACATATGGGACATCTAGGACGTCTGGGACGTCTGGGACGTTTAGGACATATGGGACATCTAGGACGTCCTGGACGTCTGGAACGTTAAGGACATATAAGACATTTAGGACGCCTGGGACATTAGGGACATATGGGACTTCTGGGACGCCTGGAACATTAAGGACATATGGGACATATGGGACGTTTGGGACGTTAAAGACATATGGGACATTTAGGACGCCTGGGACATTAGGGACATATGGGACATATGGGACATCTAGGACGTCTGGGACGTTAAGGACATATGGGACATCTGGGACGTTTGGGAAGTTAAGGACATATGGGACATCTAGGACGTCTGGGACGTCTGGGACGTTAGGAACATATGGGACTTTTAGCACGTCTGGGACGTTAGGGATATATGGGACATCTGGGACGCCTGGGACACTAGGGACATATGAGACATATGGGACATCTGGGACGTCTGGGACGTCTGGGACGTTAAGGACATATAAGCTATCTAGGACGTCTGTGACGTTAAAAACATATGGGACATCTAGGACGTCTGAGACGTCTGGGACGTTAGGGTCATACGGGACAGCTGGGACGTCTTGGACTCTAGGGACATATGGGACATTTAAGACGTCTGGGACGTTAGGGACCTATGGGACATATGGGACATCTGAAACGTCTGGGGCGTTAAAGACATATGGGACATCTGGGATGTCTGGGACATTAAAGACATATGGGAGATTTAGGACGCCTGGGATATTACGGACATATGGGACATCTAGGACGTCTGGGACGTCTGGGACGTTAGGAACATATGGGACATATAGCACGCCTGGGACATTAGGGACATATGGGACATCTGGCACGTCTGGAAAGTTAGCGACATATGGGACATCTGGGACGTCTGGGACGCTAAGGACATATGGGACATCTAGGACGTCTGGGACGTCTGGGACGTTAGGGACATACGAGACAGTTGGGACGTCTGAGACATTAGGGACATTTGGGACAACTGATACGTCTGGGACGTTAAGGACATATGGGACATTTAGGACGCCTGGGACGTTAAGGACATATGGGACATATGGGACATCTGGGACGTCTGGGACGTCTGGGACGTTAAGGACATATGGGACATCTGGGACAACTGGGACGCCTGGGACATTAGGGACATATGGGACATATGGGACATCTGGGACGTCTGGGACATTTAGGGACATATGGGACATATGGGACGTCTGGGACGTCTGCGACTTTAGGGACATACGGGACAGCTGGGACGTCTGGGACTTTAAGGACATATGGGACTTTTAGGACGTCTGGGACGTTAGAGACATATGGAACATCTAGGACGCTTGGGACATTAGGGACATATGGGACATATAGAACATCTGGGACGTCTGGGACGTTAGGGACAGATGGGACATCTGGGACGTCTGGGACGTTAAGGACATGTGGGACATCTAGGACGTCTGGGACGTCTGGGACGTTAAGAACATATGGGACATTTAGGACGCCTGAGACATTAGGGACATATGGGACATATGGGACCTCTGGAAAGCCTGGGACATTAGGGATATATGGGACATATGGGACATCTGGGACGTCTGGGACGTTAGGGACATATGGGGCATATGGGACGTCTGAGACCTTGAGCACGTATGGGACATCTAGGACGTCTAGGACGTTAGGGACATATGGGACATCTGGGACGTCTGGGACGTTAGGGACATATGGGACATCTGGGACGTCTGGGACATTAGGGACATATGGGACATATGGGACATCTGGGACGTCTGGGACGTTAGGGACATTTGGGACATTTGGGACGTCTGGGACGTTAGGGACATATGGGACATCTGGGACGTCTGGGACATTAGGGACATATGGGACATATGGGACATCTGGGACGTCTGGGACGTTAGGGACATTTGGGACATTTGGGACGTCTGGGACGTTAGGGACATATGGGACATCTAGGACGTCTGGGACGTCTGGGACGTTAGGGGCATATGGGACATTTAGGACGTCTGGGACGTTAGGGACATATGGAACACTTAGGACGCCTGGGACATTAGGGACATATGGAAGATCTGGGACGTCTGGAACGTTAAGGACATATGGGATGTCTAGGACGTCTGGGACGTTAGGGACATATGGGACATCTAGGTCGTCTGGGACATCTAGCACGTTAAGGACATACGGGACAGCTGGGACGTCTGGGACGTTAGGGACATATGGGACATTTAGGACGTCTGGGTGGTTAGGGACATATGGAACATCTAGGACGCCTGGGGCATTAGGGACATATGGGACATATGTTACATCTGGGACGTCTGGGACGCTAGGGACATATGGGACATCTGAGACGTCTGGGACGTTAAGGACATATGGGGCATCTAGGACGTCTGGGACGTCTGGCACGTTAAGGACATATGGGACATTTAGTACGCCTGGGACATTAGGGACATATGAGACATATGGGACATCTGGGACGTCTGGGACGTCTGGGACGTTAGGAACATATAGGACATATAGGACGTCTGGCACGTTAGGGACATATGGGACATCTAGGACGTCTGGGACGTCTGGGACGTTTAGGACATATGGGACATCTAGGACGTCCTGGACGTCTGGAACGTTAAGGACATATAAGACATTTAGGACGCCTGGGACATTAGGGACATATGGGACTTCTGGGACGCCTGGAACATTAAGGACATATGGGACATATGGGACGTTTGGGACGTTAAAGACATATGGGACATTTAGGACGCCTGGGACATTAGGGACATATGGGACATATGGGACATCTAGGACGTCTGGGACGTTAAGGACATATGGGACATCTGGGACGTTTGGGAAGTTAAGGACATATGGGACATCTAGGACGTCTGGGACGTCTGGGACGTTAGGAACATATGGGACTTTTAGCACGTCTGGGACGTTAGGGATATGTGGGACATCTGGGACGCTTGGGACACTAGGGACATATGGGACATACGGGACATCTGGGACGTCTGGGACGTCTGGGACGTTAAGGACATATAAGCTATCTAGGACGTCTGGGACGTTAAAAACATATGGGACATCTAGGACGTCTGAGACGTCTGGGACGTTAGGGTCATACGGGACAGCTGGGACGTCTTGGACTCTAGGGACATATGGGACATTTAAGACGTCTGGGACGTTAGGGACCTATGGGACATATGGGACATCTGAAACGTCTGGGGCGTTAAAGACATATGGGACATCTGGGATGTCTGGTACTTTTAAAAAATTGTAATAGGAGATTAGTTAAGTCAATTTGGTGTTAAAGTTTGCATGATTAATATTATATTAAATAAAAATCATTAAGTCGTAAATAGTTTAATAAATAAGCAAAAAAACGTTTCGCACAATTAAATTGGCTTCATCAGTTTATGATAATAAGAGCATTATGTTGAAATGGTTAAATGGAAAATTACAATTCTGAAAAGTTAAAGAATAGGTTAGCGAACTACAATAAAATTCCCTTAAAAATGTGTACTTACGGTTTAATTAATTTTTGTAGAACATAACTATAATCATTACGACTTTTTTATATTTTTTATAATACTATTAAAGTAAGGAGTTAAATGATTAAATTTACATTTTAAATAAATAACTGTTATAAATTATTTTAATTAATATATTACTGGCTTTCATTTCGAAGCAAGCAAGAAGTCTGAATTATTAGATAAAACTGCAAGGTTACATACAATATTTGCAATTTATCAGTAAGTGCGCAGAGGTTTAAAACTGGACATGCATTCGTTCAATTATTGCAGGGTTGTATTAAGTGAAATTTGAAAATTGTTATTATAAGGCGAAATTCGCCAAGCAAAACATATTATTTAAGAAATGTGAAATTTTAGATATTTTATTTGAATAAATTGTGATAAATAGAACTTAGATTGTCAATATCAGTTCTATAATTAATTGCTGTTGGACTTTTTTGTATTTCAATCATTTCCAAGCATAATCTCTTTTTTAGATTGTTCTCTCTATGTAAGATTGCTGGTTTGTTAAAATTAAAATTATGATAGTTTTCGTTGGCATGGTCTGTTAATGCTGTTTTTTGGTTAGATGGTGAAACTCTATTAACTTTTATTGAGTATTTGTGTTGCATTAATCTGTTTTTCAGTAGCTGTTTTGTTTGACAGATATAAGTGGAAGTACAGTTGCTACAATCAATCTGATACACAACTTCAGATTGCATGTTTATTTGGGTTTTATCCTTAAGGTTTGTAAAAAACATTTTACCTAAAGTATTGTTGTTATTATATGCAATTTTGAAATGATATTTGTTAAGTTCTTTTTTTATTTTTTCAGCAAGCTTGGGAATGTATGGGATTGAAATGTATTTATCTTGTGTTGTTATAAATGAATTGTTAAATTCATTGCCTAAACAATTAGGTTGTAATTCTATTGGATGATTGAATTTGTTAATGTTTTTTATTTTATTGATACGTATATTAATTTTCTTTTTAATAAAATCTAAAGGATAATCATTTATACATAGTATATTTGTTATTATTTCTAAGTTTTGTTTATGAAATTGTGAAGAAGAGAGCTTGATAGCTCTGTCTACTAAGTTGTTAATTACGCTTGTTTTATATTTAATTGAAGTGTTTGAATTAAAATTTAAATATCGGTTTGTTTTTATATCTTTACGATACCAATTTGTTAAAATATTACCATTTGCTTGTCTGTATAAGGTTAAATCCAAAAAGTTAATAGACGCATTTTTATTTTCATTTTCTATTGTAAATTTAAGTCTTGGATGTACGTTATTAAAAAGATTAAGGAAATTTTGTTTGTTAATAGAGTCAGATGCCATTATGATATCATCAACATATCTTAAATAAAGAGAAAAATCGTTGTTTTGTTCAAGGATTTTTGTTTCGATTTGTTCCAATACAAGATTAGCAATAGTAGATGAAATAGGAGAACCCATTGCACAACCAAAAGTTTGTGAGTATGTTGTATTATTATATGTGAAATATGTAGTGTTTAGGACAAACTCAACTATTTCAATAAAATTATTAAGTGGGATATTCGGATGTTTTTTAATTCTGTTCCAATTATTTTTAATTGCGTCAATTGCTAGATCAGTTGGTATGTTTGTGTACAGTGAAACAACATCTAAAGAAAAAAGGTTATGGTTTTTATTTAATTTGGTATTATCAATGTGTTGTTTGCATTTCCAAGAATCTTGAATACTAAATTTATTAAGTGTGGTGACATTCGTTAATATTTTTGAAAGATATTTAGACAATTTGTAAGTAGGGCTCATATAGGAAGCAACTATTGGTCTTAAAGGTATGTTTTCTTTATGTAACTTTGGTAATCCATATATCTTTGGTGGAAGTCCGTTATGTGATATTAATTTTTTGTATGTTACGTTGTCAATATAATTATTATCTAATAGATTTTTTACCAGTTTGTTGTTTTTATTTTGAATTGCTTGAGTGGGGTCCTTTAATTCTTTTTTATATGTGTTAGCATCACTTAATAAATTTGTCATTTTGTTATGATAATCAGTTTTTGTCATAATTACTGTTTTTTGGGTTTTATCTGCTGAAGTTATGATTAGTTCTTTATTTTTATCAAGGAAATGTTTAGTTTCTTGTATATTTTTTGTTAATTCTTTGTTATATTTTAATTGTGCAAAAGTTAAAGTATGATGTTTATTATTTTTATGATTTGTTAAAATGTTACAAATATTAGCACGTATTGAGTTTTGTTGAGTTTGTGTCATTTCTGTAATGCCATTTTCTATATTGCAAATTATATTTTCAATTGGAAGTTTGTTTTTTGGGTTACAATAATTGAAATTAGGTCCTAATTTTAAAATATTTTCAACATTTAATGGTAATACTATATTAGTCAAATTGTAAATAAATTCATTTGGGTTTTCAAAATTAGAAATTTTATTGTTAGTTTGGTTATTTGAGTTTCTGTTATTTGTATTTATTTGGTGGTTTATATTGGAAGTAATATTCATATGATTTTTATTTAAAAGTGAGTTAATTTTTTTGGATGATTTAGTATGTAATACACTTCTTAAATTCATGTTCTGCTTAACTTTTGTTGCTAGAAAGTTTATAATTAAATTTTTATTTGCAAAATTATTGAAATACTCTTGCATTTTTATAAGTTTCTGTTTTAATTGATTTAATAGGCAGTAATTATCTTTTATTAGTAAAGTTAAAGTTTTCATAGCTGTGTTATTTTGAATTTCTATAAAAAGTCGTTTATGATTTTTGTTTTGAAATACTATATGTGAAGTATTAATTTGTAAAAATTTTGGGATTAAAAGGTTTCTTTTACACATTTTAAGGAAATAAATGCGTTCGCTTACCCTTACATAAGTGTTATTAGTTTTGCTGAAGTTTCTGAACAATTCTTCCATCTGGTTTCCGTGGTTTATTTTGATGTATTTATAGAATCCCTGTTGTAGTAGTGTGGCGTCCATTTTGCCATCAACAGGTCTGGTACGTTAAGGACATATGGGACATCTAAGACGTCTGGGACGTTAAAGACATATGGGAGATTTAGGACGCCTGGGATATTACGGACATATGGGACATCTAGGACGTCTGGGACGTCTGGGACGTTAGGAACATATGGGACATATAGGACGCCTGGGACATTAGGGACATATGGGACATCTGGCACGTCTGGGAAGTTAGCGACATATGGGACATCTGGGACGTCTGGGACGCTAAGGACATATGGGACATCTAGGACGTCTGGACGTCTGGGACGTTAGGGACATACGAGACAGTTGGGACGTCTGAGACATTAGGGACATTTGGGACAACTGATACGTCTGGGACGTTAAGGACATATGGGACATTTAGGACGCCTGGGACGTTAAGGACATATGGGACATATGGGACATCTGAGACGTCTGGGACGTTAGGGACATATGGGACATCTGGGACGTCTGGGACGTTAAGGACATATGGGACATCTAGGACGTCTGGGACGTTAAGGACATATGGGAAATTTAGGACGCTTGGGACGTTAGGGACATATGGGACATATGGGACATCTGGGACGTCTGGGACGTTAGGGACATATGAGACACTTAGGACGCCTGGGTCATTAAGGACATATGGGACATATGGGACATCTGGGACGCCTGGGACATTAAGGACAGATGGGACATCTGGGACATCTGGGACGTTAAGGACATATGGGAAATTTAGGACGCCTGGGACATTAGGGACATATGGGACATATGGGACATCTGGGACGTCTGGGACGTTAGGGACATATAGGACATCTGGGACGTCTTGGACGTTAAGGACATATGGGACATTTAGGACGCCTGGGACGTTAGGGACATATGGGACATCTGGGACGTCTAGGACGTTAAGGACATATGGGATATCTATTACGTCTGAGACGTCTGGGAAGTTAAGAACATATGGGACACTTAGGACGCCTGGGTCATTAATTACATATGGGACATATGGGACATCTGGCACGCCTGGGACATTAAGGACAGATGGGACATCTGGGACGCCTGAGACATTAAGGACAGAGGGGACGTCTGGGACGTCTGGGACGTTAGGGACATATAGGACATCTAGGACGTCTAAGACGTTAGGGACATATGGGACACTAGGACGTCTGGGACGACCGGGACGTTAGGGACATACGGCACAGCTGGGACGTCTGGAACGTTAGGGACATATGGGACATTTAGGACGTCTTGGACGTTAGGGACATATGGAACATCTAGGAAGCCTGGGACATTAGGGACATATGGGACATATGGGACTTCTGGGACGTCTGGGACGTTATGGTCATATGAGACATCTGGGACGTCTGAGACGTTAAGGACATATGGCACATCTAGGACGTCTGGTACGTCTGGGACGTTAAGGACATATGGTACATTCAGGACGAATGGGACATTAGGGACATATGGGACATATAGGACATCTGGGACGCCTGAGACATTAGGGACATATGGGACATATGAAACGTCTGGGATGTTGGGACGTTAGGGACATATAGGGCATATGGGACGTCTGGGACGTTAAGGATGTATGGGACATCTAGGACGGCTGGGACGTCTGGGACGTTAAGGACATATGGGACATCTAGGACGTCTGGGACGTTAGGGCCATATGAGCCATCTGGGACGTCTAGGACGTTAAGGACATATGGGACATCTAGGACGTCTGGGACGTCTGGGACTTTAACGACATATAGGACATCTGGGACGTCTGGGACGTTAGAGACATATGGGACATTTGAGACGTCTGGGACGTTAAGGACATATGGGACATCTAGGACGTCTGGGACGTCTGGGACGTTAGGGACATATAGGACATCTAGGACGTCTGGGACGTTAGGGACATATAGGACATCTAGGACGTCTAGGACGTCTGGGACGTTAGGGACATACGGGACAGCTGGGACGTCTGGGACATTAGGGACATATGGGACATATGGGACATCTGGGACGTCTGGGACGTTAGGGACATATGGGACATCCGGGATATCTAGGACCCTAAGAACATATGGGACATCTAGGATGTCTGGGACGTCTGGGACGTTAAGGACATATGGGACATTTAGGAGGCCTGGGACGTTAGGGACATATAAGACATATGGGACATCTGGGACGCCTGGGACCTTAGGGACATATGGGACATCTGAGACGTCTGGGACGTTACGGACATATGGGACATCTAAGACAATCTGGGACGTTAGGGACGTATGGGACATATGGGACATCTGGGACGTTAGGGACATATGGGACATCCGGGATATCTAGGACGTTAAGGACATATGGGACATCTAGGTCGTCTGGGACGTTAGGGACATATGGAACATCTAGGACGCCTGGGACATTAGGGACATATGAAACATATGGGACATCAGGGACGTCTGGGACGTTAGGGACATATGGGACATCCGGGATATCTAGGATGTTAAGGACATATGGGACATATAGGACCTCTGGGACGTCTGGGACGTTAATTACATATGGGACATATGGGACATCTGGCACGCCTGGGACATTAAGGGCAGATGGGACATCTGGGACGCCTGAGACATTAAGGACAGAGGGGACGTCTGGGACGTCTGGGACGTTAGGGACATATAGGACATCTAGGACGTCTAAGACGTTAGGGACATATGGGACACTAGGACGTCTGGGACGTCCGGGACGTTAGGGACATACGGCACAGCTGGGACGTCTGGAACGTTAGGGACATATGGGACATTTAGGACGTCTTGGACGTTAGGGACATATGGAACATCTAGGAAGCCTGGGACATTAGGGACATATGGGACATATGGGACTTCTGGGACGTCTGGGACGTTATGGTCATATGAGACATCTGGGACGTCTGAGACGTTAAGGACATATGGCACATCTAGGACGTCTGGTACGTCTGGGACGTTAAGGACATATGGTACATTCAGGACGAATGGGACATTAGGGACATATGGGACATATGGGACATCTGGGACGCTTGAGACATTAGGGACATATGGGACATATGAAACGTCTGGGATGTTGGGACGTTAGGGACATATAGGGCATATGGGACGTCTGGGACGTTAAGGACGTATGGGACATCTAGGACGGCTGGGACGTCTGGGACGTTAAGGACATATGGGACATCTAGGACGTCTGGGACGTTAGGGCCATATGAGCCATCTGGGACGTCTAGGACGTTAAGGACATATGGGACATCTAGGACGTCTGAGACGTCTGGGAATTTAACGACATATAGGACATCTGGGACGTCTGGGACGTTAGAGACATATGGGACATTTGAGACGTCTGGGACGTTAAGGACATATGGGACATCTAGGACGTCTGGGACGTCTGGGACGTTAGGGACATATAGGACATCTAGGACGTCTGGGACGTTAGGGACATATAGGACATCTAGGACGTCTAGGACGTCTGGGACGTTAGGGACATACGGGACAGCTGGGACGTCTGGGACATTAGGGACATATGGGACATATGGGACATCTGGGACGTCTGGGACGTTAGGGACATCTGGGACATCCGGAATATCTAGGACCCTAAGGACATATGGGACATCTAGGATGTCTGGGACGTCTGGGACGTTAAGGACATATGGGACATTTAGGAGGCCTGGGACGTTAGGGACATATAAGACATATGGGACATCTGGGACGCCTGGGACCTTAGGGACATATGGGACATCTGAGACGTCTGGGACGTTACGGACATATGGGAAATCTAAGACGATCTGGGACGTTAGGGACGTATGGGACATATGGGACTTCTGGGACGTTAGGGACATATGGGACATCCGGGATATCTAGGACGTTAAGGACATATGGGACATCTAGGACGCCTGGGACATTAGGGACATATGAAACATATGGGACATCAGGGACGTCTGGGACGTTAGGGACATATGGGACATCCGGGATATCTAGGATGTTAAGGACATATGGGACATATAGGACCTCTGGGACGTCTGGGACGTTAAGGACATATGGGACATTTAGGACGCCTAGGACATTAGGGACATATAAGACATATGGGACATCTGGGACGCCTGGGACATTAGGGACATATAGGACATATGGGACATTTGGGACGTCTGGGACGTTAGGGACATATGGGACATCTGGGAGGTCTGGGACGTTAAGGACATATGGGACATCTAGGACGTCTGGGACGTCTGGGACGTTAAGGACATATGGGACATTTAGGACGCCTGGGGCCTTAGGGACATATGGGACATATGGGACATCTGAGACGTCTGGGACGTTACGGACATATGAAACATCTAGGACGATCTGGGACGTTAGGGGCATATGGGACATCTAGGACGTCTGGGACGTCTGGGACGTTAGGGACATATGGGACATCTAGGACGTCTGGGACGTCTGGGAAGTTAAGGACATATGGGACACTTAGGACGCCTGGGTCATTAAGGACATATGGGACATATGGGGCATCTGGGACGCCTGGGACATTAAGGACAGATGGGACATCTGGGACGTCTGGGACGTTAAGGACATATGGGACATTTAGGACGCCTGGGACGTTAGGGACATATGGGACATATGGGACAACTGGGACGTCTGGGACGTTAGGGACATATGGGACATCTGGGACGTCTGGGACGTTAAGGACATATCGGACATTTAGGACGCCTGGGACGTTAGGGACATATGGGACATATGGGACATCTGGGACGTCTGGGACGTTAGGGACATATGGGACATATGGGACATCTAGGACGTCTAGGACGTTAAGGACATATGGGCCATCTATTACGTCTGGAACGTCTGGCAAGTTAAGGACATATGGGACACTTAGGACGCCTGGGTCATTAAGGACATATGGGACATATGGGACATCTGGGACGCCTGGGACATTAAGGACAGATGGGAAATCTGGGACGCCTGAGACATTAAGGACAGATGGGACGTCTGGGACGTCTGGGACGTTAGGGACATATAGGACATCTAGGACGTCTAAGACGTTAAAGACATATGGGACACTAGGACGTCTGGGACGTCCGGGACGTTAGGGACATACGGGACAGCTGGGGCGTCTGGAACGTTAGGGTCATATGGGAAATTTAGGACGTCTTGGCCGTTAGGGACATATGGAACATCTAGGAGGCCTGGGACATTAGGGACATATGGGACATATGAGACATCTGGGACGTCTGGGACGTTATGGTCATATGAGACATCTGGGACGTCTGGGACGTTAAGGACATATGGCACATCTAGGACGTCTGGGACGTCTGGGACGTTAAGGACATATGGTACATTCAGGACGAATGGGACATTAGGGACATATGGGACATATGGGACATCTGGGACGCCTGAGACATTAGGGACATATGGGACATATGAAACATCTGGGATGTTGGGACGTTAGTGACATATGGGGCATATGGGACGTCTGGGACGTTAAGGACATATGGGACATCTAGGACGGCTGGGACGTCTGGGACGTTAAGGACATTTGGGACATCTAGGACGTCTGGGACGTTAGGGCCATATGAGCCATCTGGGACGTCTAGGACGTTAAGGACATATGGGACATCTAGGACGTCTGGGACGTCTGGGACTTTAAGGACATATAGGACATCTGGGTCGTCTGGGACGTTAGAGACATATGGGACATCTGAAACGTCTGGGACGTTAAGGACATATGGGACATCTAGGACGTCTGGGACGTCTGGGACGTTAGGGACATATAGGACATCTAGGACGTCTGGGACGTTAGGGACATATGGGACATCTAGGACGTCTAGGACGTCTGGGACGTTAGGGACATACGGGACAGCTGGGACGTCTGGGACATTAGGGACATATGGGACATATGGGACATCTGGGACGTCTGGGACGTTAGGGACATATGGGACATTCGGGATATCTAGGACTCTAAGAACATATGGGACATCTGGGACGTCTGGGACGTTAAGGACATATGGGACATTTAGGACGCCTGGGACGTTAGGGACATATAAGACATATGGGACATCTGGGACGCCTGGGACGTTAGGGACATATAGAAAATATGGGACATCTGAGACGTCTGGGACGTTAGGGACATATGGGACATCTGGGACGTCTGGGACGTTAAGGACATATGGGACATCTAGGACGTCTGGGACGTCTGGGACGTTAAGGACATATGGAACATTTAGGACGCCTGGTACCTTAGGGACATATGGGACATATGGGACGTCTGAGACGTCTGGGACGTTACGGACATATGGGACATCTAGGACGAACTGGGACGTTAGGGACGTATGGGACATATGGGACATCTGGGACGTCTGGGACGTTAGGGACAATTGGGACATCCGGGATATCTAGGACGTTAAGGACATATGGGACATCTAGGTCGTTTGGGACGTTAGGGACATATGGAACATCTAGGACGCCTGGGACATTAGGGACATATGGGACGTATGGGACATCAGGGACGTCTGGGACGTTAGGGACATATGGGACATCCGGGATATCTAGGATGTTAAGGACATATGGGACATTTAGGACCTCAGGGACGTCTGGGACGTTAAGGACATATGGGACATTTAGGACGCCTGGGACATTAGGGACATATAAGACATATGGGACATCTGGGACGCCTGGGACATTAGGGACATATAGGACATTTGGGACATTTGGGACGTCTGGGACGTTAGGGACATATGGGACATCTGGGACGTCTGGGACGTTAAGGACATATGGGACATCTAGGACGTCTGGGACGTCTGGGACGTTAAGGACATATGGGACATTTAGGACGCCTGGGGCTTAGGGACATATGGGACATATGGGACATCTGAGACGTCTGGGACGTTACGGACATATGAAACATCTAGGACGACCTGGGACGTTAGGGACATATGGGACATCTAGGACGTCTGGGACGTCTAGGACGTTAGGGACATATGGGACATCTAGGACGTCTGGGACGTCTGGGAAGTTAAGGACATATGGGACACTTAGGACGCCTGGGTCATTAAGGACATATGGGACATATGGGACATCTGGGACGCCTGGGACATTAAGGACAGGTGGGACATCTGGGACGTCTGGGACGTTAAGGACATATGGGACATTTAGGACGCCTGGGACGTTAGGGACATATGGGACATATGGGACATCTGGGACGTCTGGGACGTTAGGGACATATGGGACATCTGGGACTTCTGGGACGTTAAGGACATATCGGACATTTAGGACGCCTGGGACGTTAGGGACATATGGGAGATATGGGATATCTGGGACGTCTGGGACGTTAGGGACATATGGAACATCTGGGACGTCTGGGACGTTAAGGACATATGGGACATCTAGGACGTCTGGGACGTCTGGGAAGTTAAGGACATATGGGACACTTAGGACGCCTGGGTCATTAAGGACATATGGGACATCTGGGACGCCTGGGACATTAAGGACAGATGGGACATCTGGGACGTCTGGGACGTGCAGGGACATATGGGACATCTGGGACGTCTGGGACGTTAAGGACATATGGGACATCTAGGACGTCTGGGACGTCTGGGAAGTTAAGGACATATGGGACACTTAGGACGCCTGGGTCATTAAGGACATATGGGACATCTGGGACGCCTGGGACATTAAGGACAGATGGCACATCTAGGACGTCTGGGACGTCTGGGACGTTAAGGACATATGGTACACTCAGGACGAATGGGACATTAGGGACATATGGGACATATGGGACATCTGGGACGCCTGAGACATTAGGGACATATGGGACATATGAAACGTCTGGGATGTTGGGACGTTAGGGACATATGGGGCATATGGGACGTCTGGGACGTTAAGGACGTATGGGACATCTAGGACGTCTGGGACGTTAGGGCCATATGAGCCATCTGGGACGTCTAGGACGTTAAGGACATATGGGACATCTAGGACGTCTGGGACGTCTGGGACTTTAACGACATATAGGACATCTGGGACGTCTGGGACGTTAGAGACATATGGGACATTTGAGACGTCTGGGACGTTAAGGACATATGGGACATATAGGACATCTAGGACGTCTGGGACGTTAGGGACATATAGGACATCTAGGACGTCTAGGACGTCTGGGACGTTAGGGACATACGGGACAGCTGGGACGTCTGGGACATTAGGGACATATGGGACATATGGGACATCTGGGACGTCTGGGACGTTAGGGACATATGGGACATCCGGGATATCTAGGACCCTAAGGACATATGGGACATCTAGGATGTCTGGGACGTTAGGGACATATAAAACATATGGGACATCTGGGACGCCTGGGACCTTAGGGACATATGGGACATCTGAGACGTCTGGGACGTTACGGACATATGGGACATCTAGGACGATCTGGGACGTTAGGGACGTATGGGACATATGGGACATCTGGGACGTCTGGGACGTTAGGGACATATGGGACATCCGGGATATCTAGGACGTTAAGGACATATGGGACATCTAGGTCGTCTGGGACGTTAGGGACATATGGAACATCTAGGACGCCTGGGACATTAGGGACATATGAAACATATGGGACATCAGGGACGTCTGGGACGTTAGGGACATATGGGACATCCGGGATATCTAGGATGTTAAGGACATATGGGACATATAGGACCTCTGGGACGTCTGGGACGTTAAGGACATATGGGACATTTAGGACGCCTAGGACATTAGGGACATATAAGACATATGGGACATCTGGGACGCCTGGGACATTAGGGACATATAGGACATATGGGACATTTGGGACGTCTGGGACGTTAGGGACATATGGGACATCTGGGACGTCTGGGACGTTAAGGACATATGGGACATCTAGGACGTCTGGGACGTCTGGGACGTTAAGGACATATGGGACATTTAGGACGCCTGGGGCCTTAGGGACATATGGGACATATGGGACATCTGAGACGTCTGGGACGTTACGGACATATGAAACATCTAGGACGATCTGGGACGTTAGGGGCATATGGGACATCTAGGACGTCTGGGACGTCTGGGACGTTAGGGACATATGGGACATCTAGGACGTCTGGGACGTCTGGGAAGTTAAGGACATATGGGACACTTAGGACGCCTGGGTCATTAAGGACATATGGGACATATGGGGCATCTGGGACGCCTGGGACATTAAGGACAGATGGGACATCTGGGACGTCTGGGACGTTGACATATCGGACATTTAGGACGCCTGGGACGTTAGGGACATATGGGACATATGGGACATCTAGGACGTCTGGGACGTTAGGGACATATTGGTCATCTGGGACGTCTGGGACGTTAAGGACATATCGGACATTTAGGACGCCTGGGACGTTAGGGACATATGGGACATATGGGACATCTGGGACGTCTGGGACGTTAGGGACATATGGGACATATGGGACATCTAGGACGTCTAGGACGTTAAGGACATATGGGACATCTATTACGTCTGGAACGTCTAGGAAGTTAAGGACATATGGGACACTTAGGACGCCTGGGTCATTAAGGACATATGGGACATATGGGACATCTGGGACGCCTGGGACATTAAGGACAGGTGAGAAATCTGGGACGCCTGGGACATTAAGGACAGATGGGACGTCTGGGACGTCTGGGACGTTAGGGACATATAGGACATCTAGGACGTTTAAGACGTTAGGGACATATGGGACACTAGGACGTCTGGGACGTCCGGGACGTTAGGGACATACGGGACAGCTGGGACGTCTGGAACGTTAGGGAAATATGGGACATTTAGGACGTCTTGGCCGTCAGGGACATATGGAACATCTAGGAGGCCTGGAACATTAGGGACATATGGGACATATGAGACATCTGGGACGTCTGGGACGTTATGGTCATATGAGACATCTTTGACGTCTGGGACGTTAAGGACATATGGCACATCTAGGACGTCTGGGACGTCTGGGACGTTAAGGACATATGGGACATTTAGGACGCCTGGGACGTTAGGGACATATAAGACATATGGGACATCTGGGACGCCTGGGACGTTAGGGACATATAGGACATATGGGACATCTGAGACGTCTGGGACGTTAGGGACATATGGGACATCTGGGACGTCTGGGACGTTAAGGACATATGGGACATCTAGGACGTCTGGGACGTCTGGGACGTTAAGGACATATGGAACATTTAGGACGCCTGGTACCTTAGGGACATATGGGACATATGGGACATCTGAGACGTCTGGGACGTTACGGACATATGGGACATCTAGGACGATCTGGGACGTTAGGGACGTATGGGACATATGGGACATCTGGGACGTCTGGGACGTTAGGGACAATTGGGACATCCGGGAAATCTAGGTCGTTTGGGACGTTAGGGACATATGGAACATCTAGGACGCCTGGGACATTAGGGACATATGGGACGTATGGGACATCAGGGACGTCTGGGACGTTAGGGACATATGGGACATCTAGGACGTCTGGGACGTCTGGGAAGTTAAGGACATATGGGACACTTAGGACGCCTGGGTTATTAAGGACATATGGGACATATGGGACAACTGGGACGTCTGGGACGTTAGGGACATATGGGACATCTGGGACGTCTGGGACGTTAAGGACATATCGGACATTTAGGACGCCTGGGACGTTAGGGACATATGGGACATATGGGACATCTGGGACGTCTGGGACGTTAGGGACATATGGGACATATGGGACATCTAGGACGTCTAGGACGTTAAGGACATATGGGCCATCTATTACGTCTGGAACGTCTGGCAAGTTAAGGACATATGGGACACTTAGGACGCCTGGGTCATTAAGGACATATGGGACATATGGGACATCTGGGACGCCTGGGACATTAAGGACAGATGGGAAATCTGGGACGCCTGAGACATTAAGGACAGATGGGACGTCTGGGACGTCTGGGACGTTAAAGACATATAGGACATCTAGGACGTCTAAGACGTTAGGGACATATGGGACACTAGGACGTCTGGAACGTCCGGGACGTTAGGGACATACGGGACAGCTGGGGCGTCTGGAACGTTAGGGTCATATGGGACATTTAGGACGTCTTGGCCGTTAGGGACATATGGAACATCTAGGAGGCCTGGGACATTAGGGACATATGGGACATATGAGACATCTGGGACGTCTGGGACGTTATGGTCATATGAGACATCTGGGACGTCTGGGACGTTAAGGACATATGGCACATCTAGGACGTCTGGGACGTCTGGGACGTTAAGGACATATGGTACATTCAGGACGAATGGGACATTAGGGACATATGGGACATATGGGACATCTGGGACGCCTGAGACATTAGGGACATATGGGACATATGAAACATCTGGGATGTTGGGACGTTAGTGACATATGGGGCATATGGGACGTCTGGGACGTTAAGGACATATGGGACATTTAGGACGGCTGGGACGTCTGGGACGTTAAGGACATTTGGGACATCTAGGACGTCTGGGACGTTAGGGCCATATGAGCCATCTGGGACGTCTAGGACGTTAAGGACATATGGGACATCTAGGACGTCTAGGACGTTAGGGACATATGGGACATCTGGGACGTCTGGGACGTTAGGGACATATGGAACATCTGGGACGTCTGGGACATTAGGGACATATAGGACATATGGGACATCTGGGACGTCTGGGACGTTAGGGACATTTGGGACATCTAAGACGTCTGGGACGTTAAAGATATATGGGACATTTAGGACGCCTGGGATATTACGGACATATGGGACATATGGGACATCTGGGACGCCTGGGACATTAGCGACATATGGGACATTTCTGACATCTGGGACGTTAGGAACATATGAGACATCTGGGACGTTAGGGACGTTAAGGACATATGGGACATCTAGGACGTCTGGGACGTCTGGGACGTTAGGGACATATGGGACATATAGGACGCCTGGGACATTAGGGACATATGGGACATATGGGACATCTAGGACGTCTGCGACGTTAGGGACATATGGGACATCTGAGACGTCTGGGACGCTAAGGACATATGGGACATCTAGTACGTCTGAGACGTCTGGGACGTTAGGGACATACGGGACAGTTGGGACGTCTGAGACGTTAGGGACATATGGGACAATTAGGACGTCTGGGACGTTAGGGACATATGGAACATCTGGGACGTCTAAGACGTTAGGGACATTTGGGACAACTGGGACGTCTGGGACGTTAAGGACATATGGGACATTTAGGACACCTGGGACGTTAAGGACATATGGTCCATATGGGACATCTGGGACGTCTGGGACGTTAAGGACATATGGGACATTTAGGACGCCTGGGACGTTAAGGACATATGGGGCACTTAGGACGCCGGGGTCATTAGGGACATATAAGACATATGGGACATCTGGGACGCCTGGGACATTAGAGACATATAGGACATTTTGGACATTTGGGACGTCTGGGATATCTAGGATGTTAAGGACATATGGGACATCTAGGACCTCTGGGACGTCTGGGACGTTAAGGACATATGGGACATTTAGGACGCCTGGGACATTAGGGACATATAGGACATTTGGGACATTTGGGACGTCTGGGATATCTAGGATGTTAAGGACATATGGGACATCTAGGACCTCTGGGACGTCTGGGACGTTAAGGACATATGGGACATTTAGGACGCCTGGGACATTAGGGACATATAGGACATTTGGGACATTTGGGACGTCTGGGATATCTAGGATGTTAAGGACATATGGGACATCTAGGACCTCTGGGACGTCTGGGACGTTAAGGACATATGGGACATTTAGGACGCCTGGGATATTAGGGACATATAGGACATTTGGGACATTTGGGACGTCTGGGATATCTAGGATGTTAAGGACATATGGGACATCTAGGACCTCTGGGACGTCTGGGAAGTTAAGGACATATGGGACACTTAGGACGCCTGGGTCATTAAGGACATATGGGACATATGGGACAGCTGGGACGCCTGGGACATTAAAGACAGATGGGACATCTGGGACGCCTGAGACATTAAGGACAGATGGGACGTCTGGGACGTCTGGGACGTTAGGGACATATAGGACATCTAGGACGTCTCGAACGTTAGAGACATATGGGACATTTAGGACGTCTTGGACGTTAGGGACATATGGGACATCTGGGACGTCTGGGACGTTATGGTCATATGAGACATCTGGGACGTCTGGGACGTTAAGGACATATGGGACATCTAGGACGTCTGGGACGTCTGGGACGTTAAGAACATATGGTACATTCTGGACGAATGGGACATTAGGGACATATGGGACATATGGGACATCTGACACGCTTGAGACATTAGGGACATATGGGACATATGAAACATCTGGGACGTTGGGACGTTAGGGACATATGGGGCATATGGGACGTCTGGGACGTTAAGGACATATGGGACATCTAGGACGTCTGGGACGTCTGGAAAGTTAAAGACATATGGGACAGATGGGACATCTGGGACGTCTGGGACGTTAAGAACATATGGGAAATTTAGGACACCTGGGACGTTAGGGACATATGGGACATATGTGACATCTGGGACGTCTGGGACCTTAGGGACATATGGGACATCTGGGACGTCTGGGACGTTAAGGACATATGAGACTTTTAGGACGCCTGGGACGTTAGGGACATATGGGACATATGGGACATCTGGGACGTCTGGGACGTTAAGGACATATGGGACATCTATTACGTCTGGGACGTCTGGGAAGTTAAGGACATATGGGACACTTAGGACGCCGGGGTCATTAGGGACATATAAGACATATGGGACATCTGGGACGCCTGGGACATTAGGGACATATAGGACATTTGGGACATTTGGGACGTCTGGGATATCTAGGATGTTAAGGACATATGGGACATCTAGGACCTCTGGGACGTCTGGGACGTTAAAGACATATGGGACATTTAGGACGCCTGGGACATTAGGGACATATAGGACATTTTTGACATTTGGGACGTCTGGGATATCTAGGATGTTAAGGACATATGGGACATCTAGGACCTCTGGGACGTCTGGGACGTTAAAGACATATGGGACATTTAGGACGCCTGGGACATTAGGGACATATAGGACATTTTTGACATTTGGGACGTCTGGGATATCTAGGATGTTAAGGACATATGGGACATCTAGGACCTCTGGGACGTCTGGGAAGTTAAGGACATATGGGACACTTAGGACGCCTGGGTCATTAAGGACATATGGGACATATGGGACAGCTGGAACGCCTGGGACATTAAAGACAGATGGGACATCTGGGACGCCTGAGACATTAAGGACAGATGGGACGTCTGGGACGTCTGGGACGTTAGGGACATATAGGACATCTAGGACGTCTCGAACGTTAGGGACATATGAGACATTTAGGACGTCTTGGATGTTAGGGACATATGGGACATCTGGGACGTCTGGGACGTTATGGTCATATGAGACATCTGGGACGTCTGGGACGTTAAGGACATATGGGACATCTAGGACGTCTGGGACGTCTGGGACGTTAAGGACATATGGTACATTCTGGACGAATGGGACATTAGGGACATATGGGACATCTGGGACATCTGACACGCTTGAGACATTAGGGACATATGGGACATATGAAACATCTGGGACGTTGGGACGTTAGGGACATATGGGACATCTAGGACGGCTGGGACGTCTGGGACGTTAAGGACATATGGGACATAAGTAGATGCCTTTTGCCGGTTCTGCGACCTCCCCCCACCACTTTTTCAAGGTCGAGGTCATAGTAGAGGCAAGTGGATGGTTCTGGAACCTCCCCCCACCACTTTTTCAAGGTCGAGGTTACGGCCTCCCCTGACGCACTCCTTCCCCTGACAAGGCGGCCCTCAAAGTCATTTACTCGGATTGCAAAGCACGTGAACTTCAAGGCCAACGTTACTCCTCAGGCCCTCAAGGTCACTGGCATTGCAAGGTACGTGGACTTCAAGACCAACGTTACTCCTGCGGCCCTCAAGGCCATTCACTCGGATTGCAAAACACGTGAACTTCAAGGCCAACGTTACTCTTCAGGCCCTCAAGGTCACTGGCATTGCAAGGTACGTGGACTTCAAGGCCAAGGAGAATCCTCCTACCGCTAGGCTCTCAAGGCCAGACGCATGTGTACAAATAAAGATGTGCAATAGTGTAGCGGGCGTTGTACTAGCAAATACATTAGCAATGACGGACGAGAACATAAAAGAAGCTATGCAAAATATAAAGCTTAGACTGCTGAAGGCCAATTTTCTGCATCCATATCCAGTGTTATTAAATTCCACAACCTATCCTCTAAATAAATTGAGGAACAAATTCGTGAGTGTGGGTTTAAACGGCTATGGATCGTTTGCGCCGACAGTGTTGTTCTGTGGTTCGGACTATGATTGGATGCGGATGGAGGAACCGATATTTAACGTGTTTTTGGACAATCAATGTATGATAAATAACTACTTTATCAGTGATGATACTCAGCCACAACTGGTAGATATTGAACCTAATAGAAGAATATCTTGTAAGAAATTTCTAAACAAGAAAATGATTGAACTAGAGGAAATAGGGCGTAATCGAGTTGAACTGGACATGGAGTCGTTCGAAGAATTTTGGGAGCTGGTGCCGCTCATACAGTCTAAAATAGAATGTTTAAAGTGCCAACAGTTTGAAAAATATTATAGCACTGTAATTGAAAGTGTGTGGAATGAACCGGGTGATATCAAAACAAACATTGCGAACGCGTTGCCTACATCGGAAAATGCGATGTGTATGTACGAAATGCTAAAATTTGCGTTGGACATTATACAGTGTGATATAGAATGCAAACAAAGCGCGGTACGTAATAGTTAAGTCTGTTTGCTGTAGAAGTTGTAACCATTTAGAAAAAATAAATTTTTGTAAATCGAGTATTGTCACTTTACATAAAAGCTGTGTATCTTTTCAGGCAGAGGTAACGAGTAAAGAAATAATGGGAGCCTTGAGTTGAAATTGCACAGAAAATCGTCCGCGTACTCTAAATGCTTACCATCCGTATGTGCAAGGTGACGTCTCCGTCCTTCAACCCATGGTCAACCCATGGTCAACCAATGTGTACTTAAGCAATTCTCAGATGAGGAGGGGTCATTCTCTTCTCTGCTGTCGCGATGGTTGGTTCCAGTGCTGTAAAGTGTGTTTCGTGTGGAGGTATTGTATTGCAGGAGTGGAAGCGTAATGCTAATAGACTTAGCCTATCGACGCCGGAACGGGCTAATGCCGAACTCTGCGTTTGCACGCAGCGAACCGGGGCAACCCCCAACCCCGCAAGCCGGACGCCGCAAGCCTCGTTAAACATTTTGGACAATGTAGTGGTATCTGGCCATTCTTTATTTTCTCCGATTTCGGACGTCGAGGCCAGCTGTACACCTGCTAGTCAGGACAGCTCTTGCAAAATTTTAAGGCAACTCCTTACCGAGGGGCCAAAGCGAAAACGTGCGTTGAAGTTAAGTTTGGCAAAACGCGTAGAGCCAGTGTTGATGAATGTCGAGGCTGTGACCGGAAAGGGGCAAGTTCGAAGTGATTCAGATAGTGTGATAAATATATGTACTCCACAGCTTCTTCAAGGCGTGGAGGAAACTGAAAAATCGGTTGCAAAAAGAATGAGATCACAGTCTCCACACTTATCACAAGAGGAACAAAATATTGTGAACGCTGAGTTTTGTAAGAAATTTGACGATAGTAGCGCGGAGGTTTGCGGTGGTCGTGCAGCACAAGAGTTCGAAAGGGTCGTAAAGGAGCTAGATATCGAGGTCGTCTCGGGCTCAAGGCGACCGTCTAGCTGTAGTTCCGGACGCGTTAATCCACCTGCAACGCAACCTTCTCCAGAAGTGGCAGCTTCAACATCCGTTATCAGCCAGGCCTCCCTGGTAGCGGACGATGGAGCTGACAGGCTTGCAACACCTGCTTCCCTTGTCGCGTCGGCGGTCTCTAGGAGTGAGGTGTCGACTGCCTCCGCCGATGAGAAAGAGGAAGAGGAAGGCATATCGCTAACGCAATGTGCCATTCGTCAGTATGAGGCCAAACGCACCGCTTTTTTTGCCAGATATGATGACGTCACCACCGGCGAAAAAAGAATCGACGACCTGGACACTGAAATGGACCAGTGTCTAGATTCGCTGGACGCCATTCAAGGTCGTATGAAATCCAGAAAACCCAACCTCGCCAAAGGTCACAGCGGAAGCACTCTGAACGAGATGCGGTTGCTGGAGATGGAGCGGCGAAAGGTATCCAACGACCTATCAAGGGTAATGGACGAGATTCTTGCCACACGTCATCAGCTCTGGCAAAATGTACAATTGTAGATAGTAGATTGTAGTTTAACATGTGATACGTCCGTAACACAAAACAAATAACCTTCCCGTATCCCCTCCAGGGTGTCAAAAGCGAATCCTCCGCGTGGTGGCACCTGGGTATTCCGCTCGAGGTTTCAAGTGTAATTTTATTTGTAGACTGTAATTGACAGTGTTATCGCTTTTGTGAATATCACCCCCTCGAGCTGGGTAGCTAATCGCGTAGTTAGTATAATTACAGTTTGCGTGAAGCTAATTACCCAGTATGTTCAGATGCACCGAGTGCGAACGATCCTTCACCAGAGCCGACAATTTGTTCCGCCATCGAAGAGAAAGCTGTTGTCCAGAGCTGGGCCACCCGTCGACGAGTGGTAAGTGTAATAGGTGTTGCAATGCAGACAAGCTGAATGGTATTGTGTTTGCTGCAGGCGACGCTATGGAATCTTCGGTGGTGACTGGTGAAGGACCCTCTAGCAGTAAACGCAGAAGAGTCCAAGTTTCCAGTGCTGGTGAGTGTGTCTCTATTGTAGCGTTTCATGGTTGCTAACGTTTTTTAATAACAGAACAGCCACCCAGGACCCGATACTGCAACGTGTGTGACGATAACGTGCCCCGGAATGGTTTCATCGGACATCTCCGGAGCAGTCGTCACACAAGACGGTGTGGTGTCGCCTACCTGGGGAAGGGAGTGGTGGCCCTACAGAGCGCCTTCAAGTCCCGTGTAATAAGCTATAGGGTGTCCACGGAAAATTATCATATAAGTGTTGTAGAATATATGACCGAACTCAAAGACAAAATTATAGGTCTTATAGAAGGACAGTTACATAAATTAACTAGTGTAAAAATCAATTTCGAACTTTTCGGGTTTTTTATTTTGGAGGTTCAAGATGTGCAAGACGTAAAAAGTTTTAATACAGCTAACGAGGTGGCTACTCGCGGTACAAACTTGAACGAATTATATGATAATTTTACGGGGATATTGGACGAGAAGGTGTCCGAATTTCAGGAACGAGAGTCAGGTACGTGCAATCTTTGAAGGGTTCTTGCAGCAAAACTAATCGCGTTTTGTTCTTTAACAGGGTGGATCCTGAAGCAGCTGCTGTATATAGAGGTTAATGTAAATAGGTATAATCCGCTTCGAGCATCGTCATATATCCCGCTGCCGAAGCAGATTAAAAACAAGAAAGCGATCGTGAACATCCAAAACGATGACGACTGTTGTTTCGGGTGGGCTGTAACCTCGGCCATTTGCAAACCAATTGGACAGCCTAATCGAACGACTTCGTATCCGGATTGTCGTCGATTCTTGAAATTTAGGGACATTGAATTCCCTGTTAGATTGCACGATATTCAAAAATTTGAAAAATATAATCCGCAAATTTCTGTAAATGTATACGGACTGGAAAATTTTTTTTGAGGCAATGTTACGGAATATGAAGTTGTGGGACCTCTGTACCACACCTCTTTGAAAAGAGGTGGCATGTAAATTTGTTGCTAATTACCAACGACAAAGGTAATAGTCACTACTGTTGTATCGCGGATTTGTCTAGGTTAGTTTCACACCAAATAACGCGTAATGATCATGCTAAACATTTTTGCGATGGTTGTCTAAATTATTTTGATAGCGATGCGAAGTTAGAGATGCATCAACGTTTTGACTGTAATCGCGTGTACACTAAAATGCCTACGACAGAATTGGTCACGCCTGCGTTTGGGGAAATGAGGCCCCGCAATATTCTTAAGTTTGACAACTGCGCGAAGCAGATGAAGCTACCGTTTGTCATTTATGCAGATTTCGAAACGATTTTAACACCGGTCGATGGAGGGAACCTACACCCCGATTGCGAAAGACCTTATACGGTTACAACGTGCGAACACAAACCGTATTCCTTTGCATATTATTTGAAATGTTCGTTTGACGATACTCTATCCAAATTCGAAATTTATCGGGGTGCAGATGCTGTCGAAGTGTTTGTGGATCGTCTAGATCAAGACGTCTTTAGGTTGTATTCCAACTACCTGAAGCCTGTTGTACCCCTTAGGGATATGGATCTCGCGAAAATTCAAAATTTTAACGGAGCTGTTTCATGTCACATTTGCAATCGCCCTTTCAAAGACTCGGACGTAAAAGTTCGTGATCACGACCATTTGACGGGACACTATCGGGGAGCTGCTCATTCCAATTGCAATCTAAATTATAAACTTCCAAAATTTATTCCCGTATTTTTTCATAATTTAAACTACGATTCACACCTTTTCGTAAAAAAGTTGGCTCAAAATAAGGAGAAAATTGATGTCATTCCGGTAACTAAAGAAAAATATATTTCATTTGGCAAACGTATTTGGGTTGATGAAATTTTTGAGAACGGGGAACGTAAACAAGTTTATATGCAAATTCGCTTTTTAGATAGTTACCGATTTTTAAGTGCTTCTTTGGCATCGCTGGCCGGTACGTTGAAGGATGGACAGTGTGTTGAAATTCAAAATCAATTCGGAGATGGCTTAAAATTTGAGTTGATGAGGCAGAAAGGTGTATTTCCCTATTCGTACGTAGACTCTTTTGCGAAATTAAGCGAGCCTACCTTACCCACAATCGCCCAGTTTTATGACCGGTTAAACGATGCCCATATCACTGAGGCCGATTACGCGCGCGCCGTTAAGGTCTGGCAAACTTTTGAATGTAAAACGTTGGGCGACTATTCCGATGTGTACCTCAAATGTGACGTTTTTATTTTGGCAGACGTTTTCGAAAACTTTCGAAATTTTTATTTGCAACAATATAATTTAGATCCAGCGCAGTATTACACAGCCCCCGGATTAAGTTGGGATGCCATGTTAAAATTTACGGGGGTTGAGTTGGAGCTGTTGACTGACATTGATATGTTTAACTTTTTCAAAAAAGGTATTCGCGGGGGAGTCAGTACTTGTGTCGGGAGAAAGGCTATTGCCAACAACAAATTTGCGGGTAATTATGATCCTTCCAAACCCACTTCTTTTATCATGTTTTTGGATTCTACAAATCTATATGGATTTGGAATGAGACAGTTTCTACCGCAAGGTGGTTTTGTTTGGTTGACTGACGAGGAAATTGGCAGTTTTGACGTTTTTCAAGTTTCCAACAAATCTGACACTGGGTACGTGCTGGAAGTTGACTTGCAGTACCCGGAAAATTTACACGACGCTCACAATGACTTGCCCTTTTGTCCCGAGCTGTTGGTTCCTCCACAGGGAAAATATAAAAATGCGAAATTGATTCCAAATTTACATGACAAACATAGATACGTTATTCACTATAGAAATTTAAAGCAATGCTTAAAGGCTGGTTTGATTTTGACTAGAACCCATAGGATACTGAAATTTAGACAATCCCCCTGGCTTAGATCGTACATCGACCTAAACACAAATTTAAGAAACCAGTCTGACAACGAATTCCATCGTAATTCTTTTAAGCTAGCTAACAACAGCGTATTTGGCAAAACTATGGAAAACGTGGACAAAAGGGTTGAGGTAAAATTAGTGAGTCATTGGGAGAAACTTGGTCACAGAATGGGGGCAGAAGCTTGGATCGCGAAACCTAACTTTAAAGATAGAATTCGGTTTGGTGAAAATTTAATTGCTGTAGAAATGAACAAGACGGTGGTTGTCTATGACAAACCCAGCTATGTTGGTTTCTCAGTTTTGGATATTTCGAAAACTGTAATGTACGAGTTTTATTATGATTTTTTGAAGAAGCAATATGGTCCTAATGTTTCTCTATTGTACACAGATACGGACTCCTTAATTTTGGAAATTTTTACTGAAAATTTTTACGCGGACATGAAACGCCACCTTCATCGCTTCGATACCTCAAATTATAAGAATAACTTGCACGACGTTCCGCAAACCAAATCTGTTGTTGGCAAATTTAAGGACGAGTACGCTGGGGTAGTCGTGCGTAGCTTCTACGGGGTCGGTGCAAAAACATACTGTGTAAACGCTATCGACAAAGTTGACAAGAAAGCTAAGGGCGTCAAAAAGTCTTCCGTTCGAAAGTACCTCACCAGCGAAATTTATCAGTCTGTTGCTGAGAGCAGAAGAGATGCTGTCTTTTGTCAAATGTATGTTTTTCGCTCGCGTTTACACACTATGTACACCGAATTAATGAATAAGGTTGCGCTTTCTTCGAAAGATGATAAAGGCTTTCTTATTCCCAACACAACGAAGACCTTGGCGTGGGGTCACCGAGATATACCTGATTACAGGCTTGACGAATTGCTACTAATTGCCGACACCTTGCCGTAGCAATATGTTTGGGCAACAGTATTGGTCATTACTTGCAAGCATAGGTCCCACATTACGTACGCTTTCTTGTTCTTTGTAGGTTAAGTTTAGTATAAAAGAAATATTGTTTATAGGAGTGGTGATGGTTATTAGATTAGAAGCATCGATTATATGTTGGGATATCCGACAAATGTTTTTTGTCAACGAAAGATATGTATGTACACACTCAATACATCTTTATTGTGCAACGAGTGCTCCGTATGTTATTGTAGTAAGCAGTACAAATAATAAATGAGAGTATAAAAACATTTTTTTATTTACAACGTATAAGTACAATAGCAGTCAATTACACAAGGTTGGTTGTGGTTATCCAGGAATTATGACGGTTATCGAATCCCAACCACTTTACGTAAAGCTGGTTACCTTTCTTCTTCAACACCTTTTCTACCAGGTAGATGTCCGAGTGTTTGGTTTTCTGTAGTTCGTGTTCGTAAAATCCACCTTTGATTTCCTGCCCTTCCTGATCCATGAGTCTGTAGGTGGTAGGGTTTGTAAGTCGCACTGTGGTTATTTTGAATATTTCGTTACTCCAGCTGGGTGTATACCCCTTGCTAAATATCGAACGATATTTGCTAATGCGTACATAGTCTCCTTTATGAAATTTTTGAGGTTTTGGATCTACAGTTTTTGTGTGGCTGTACACGGTGTGTAACAGACGTTTGGCATTTTTAAAATTAACTTCAGCCGGTTTCATACCTGTTGTGCTATGCCTGGTTGTGTTATATTTCGTTAAGAGTTTGGGTAGAATGTCCAACCATTTGAAGGACCCTTGCAAACTGAACTGCTTCCACATCATGTTCTTCAGGGTGCGGTTACATCTTTCCACGATGCTGCTTTTCATAGATGAATACGTGCTGTAGTGATTTATCTTGTACCGTCGCATCAAAGCTTGAAAATCGGTGTTATAAAATTCTTTTCCCAAATCGGTTTGTACGTTTTTAGGAGACACCTTCATACTGGCAAGAACTTTTTGCATAGCAGTTGTTACGTCTTTTCCCGTTTTCCGTTTTACCGGAACAGCCCACAAGTATTTAGAAAAAGCGTTAATAACAACTAAAATGTATCGATAACCTTTATTGCTTCGTGCATATGGTTGCATCTCCACCAAATCCGCTTGTAGTAAATCATGCAATCCTTTGAGAATCACCCGTCGCCTCTTGAAATTTTTTCGCGCTGGTTTGTGAAGTTCTGCGACTAGATCTTCCTTAGGACTCATTGTCGAATGTCGCTGTATCGACTGCTATGGGACATTTAAGCAGCAGCTGTACGTATAACTTGGGGGTAACGGCTTTGAATCTAAGCGTATCTCCTCGATTCAAAGTCACACCGACCATCTCATCCCGCTGAACTCCGTTGATGTATGATTCCACAGAAGGTCCGCTGACTTGAATATCAATAATCTGTCCGGTCGCTAACGGAAAAGTGTACTCATCAATTCCGAATATTTTTGAAAATCCCTCCTCATTATGCCCACGCCCCACCAGTAGAAGCGGTGTTTCTATATGTAGTGCCTTTATATTTTGAACTTTCATAAAGATATGTTTGCGATGAGGAGCAGAGCGTGTGCTATGGTAGTGGCGTCCAAATTTGTCGATGGGCATTACTCTATCGTCTAGCACCTTCTGATCGTAATTCAATAGGTACTCCACTTTTGTACTCGCCTTAGTAAATTATTTTTGCATCTCGTAGAGCTTGGGTGATGCTTACGATTTCGTTGGAATGGCCGGTGTGCCCCGCTACCTGAGAAGCTAGTAATATGCGCAGACGATCCACTAATGAATTTGGATCTTTCCAAGGAACAAATTCCACTTTTTTATTGGTTACTGTTAATAATCCCCTACCGGTACGCTGCACCCTCGATGCGGCTATGGTAGGTTGTCTAATGCCGGAGGATGTAGCCAGGGGGCGTACTACTTTCATATATTTTGCGCCGGCGTTGCCGCTTATCCCTTGGGTTGGATCGTAGTTCTTACGATTTGCGGCGGATCGGTTCACTATGTCATAGTAATTTTCACGGTCTTTGGTTGTATAAGTTATCGGTTTCTTTAAGAACATTAATTCGTAAAAGCCGGGAGTGCCTTTGTATACTATTCTATTGCCGTGATCTGTAATAACCATGTCCTGACCCTCAAAAGTAAGCTGTTTATTCCCAATTGCAAACTTATCAGTGTCTATGTCCCATCGAACTCCATAGTGGAGATCGTACTTGCTCTCTGTATCTCGTATCATTCCCTCGATATATTTTCTAGCTAACCCTGAGAACTGTTCCAGGTATTCCCCTAGAACTTCCGGTTCCATCATTTGTCGCACGGTTTCCCTAGCCTCTGCTACTGAACTTTCAATTGCCGCTTCTTCTTCTTGAACTTCTACCTGTTGCTCCTCATCCGGTAAACTCTCATACAATACTTCTCTGTCAAGAAATCTAGGTGTGGATGTTACCAACGCTGAAGTCGACGGTCCGGGAATGGCAATGTCGGGGGTTGACGCTCGTACGGGGGTATTGCCATTTCTCGGACGGGGTAGGATAGATGGTGTGGACACTCGCCGTTTGATGGTTCTCAGCATGGGTCCTACTTCTTGCTGTATTGTTTGACCACCTTCTTGCTTGATGGATGTTAGCAATTCCGTGAGTGGTTGGGAAATTGGTTTCAATTGCTCCGCAAGAGCCGTCTGCGATTCGGCGATATCTGCTTTTAAAGTTTCATATTTCCGCCTGACAGCCTTTCTAGCTTTAATAAGATCGCTTACTAACTGTTTGTCCATGTTGCTATTACTGTCGTTGTTCGTAGACTAATAATTTGTACAGCAGTGGTCCATGCCTATATAGTGAAATAACTGTCGAACCCTTTTCTATAACGACCGGCATTGATTTCGCTTTCTTTGTCGATAACTAAAAATCCGTGATCTTTGATCCAACAGTGGGAACATAAGTTTTTAAACTTTTCGAATGACATGTCTGTGTTTACATGATCATCGTAAATGTGTTTAAGATTGGTGTGGTCTTGCCGGAATACGATTATGATATTCGCATTATCTCGCACCAGTTGTTTCGGGATTGATGAGTAAGTCTGACAGAGGTAAAAACAATCTATATTTCGATGACGTCCGAAACTAAAATAATCTCTAATTATGCTTTGAGTGTCGCATGCCACATCATCAAACACAATAACAGAATTTTCTTTCGCCTCGTGTGGTTTGATAACCTCACACCCCTCGCTGAATTCATAGAATCCGATTTCTTTTAGTGACTTCAGGAGTATCTTCAGAAATTTGTATTTAGGTTGGTCAAGGGTTTTGGAATACAAATACAAGTTTTGAAACCGCACCCCATTGCGGTGCACCAAAAGACTGATCATCGCATTGGTTTTCCCAGAGCCGGAAGGACCAATGATCAAACCCCTTTTACATCCACTACCCAGTAAAGTGCCGTGTCGTTTGAACCTCTGTGACATGGAATTTACTGTATGATTTACTACAGGCAACGAACATTTTTGTTTCACAAGTTTGACGTTTTCCATCGTTTTCGGACGGGGAGAAACTGACTTCCCACCGTGCTGCAGAGAATATATATATCTACTCCTTTGCACTTCACACCGTCAGTCGCTCTTCGACGAGCGTTTGTTTAAGATGAGTTATACTAGACGTAAAACTCGTAGTCGTCGTCGAACCGTCACACGGAAAGGTCGCGGTTTGTTGAATACCCTTATTGACAAGTTACCCTTCGAATTACATATACCAGGTTACAAATTTTGCGGACCGGGTACCCGCCTAAACAAGCGGCTTTCTCGAGGCAATCGAGGAAGGAATCCTCTGGACGAGGCCTGCAAACAACACGACATCGCATACTCACAATCTAGCAATCTTTCGACGCGTCACGCGGCGGATAAAGTTCTTGCACAGAAAGCTTGGGAACGCGTTAAAGCAAAAGACTCTACTCTTGGGGAAAGAGCGGCAGCTCTTGCTGTTACAGGGATTATGAAAGGGAAAACCAAACTCGGCATGGGAGTCTCCCGGAAACGAAAGCGTACAGAACCCATTGCTGTTATGGAAACACCCCGGAAACGAAGACGTACACTACCTATTGCAGCGCAAAAATTTGGTACGGGGATATCTAGAAAACGGAAGCGTACACTACCCACTGCTGGTGTGACGGTCCCCCGAAAACGAAAGCGTACGTTACCTATTGCCGCACAAAAATTTGGTACGGGAGTATCTAGAAAACGGAAGCGTACACAACCCACTGTTGGTGTGAGAGTCTCCCGGAAACGAAAGCGTGCACTACCTATTGTCGGTATTGCGCAAAAATTTGGTACGGGGGTATCTAGAAAACGGAAGCGTACAAGGTGTAGTAGGCGTAAACGTATTGGAGGCGCGGTCGTTTTTAAATCGCAAAGGAAACGCCGAATTCGTTCTAGAGTAGTACCTGTTCCCAAGAGAGGAGGTATATTGCCGCTTGTACCTATACTTGCTGCATTAGGAGCATTGGGGTCCTTCGGAGGCGGTGCTGCAGCAGTCGCTAAAGCGGTTGGCGACTCAAAGGCTTCTAAAAAGGATCTTCAGGAAAAGGAACGGCATAACAAAGCTATGGAATCCATTGCTCGAGGAAAAGGACTATATCTACGACCGTATCAGTCAAAAAACTACCGTTGAAGCTACCACGCCGAGCGTTGACGAACATCGATATTGCACAGTACGTTAAACGCTTAGAAATTCCCCACTTTAGGGGGATATTTATGCGAGATGCTCTACCCGACAAAATTCGTCAACGAGAATGTGGTGTTACTAACTTAGACGATGATGTTGGACCTGGCACACATTGGACAGCCTACGTTAAAGCTGATCGATTTGTTCTGTATTTCGATAGCATAGGTCGCTTACAACCTCCTCCCGAATTAGTAAACTACTTTCGCAGCGATGGTAGCAACAACACAATTATGTACAACTCTAATAGATATCAAAAACTCGCATCATACACATGCGGACATTTGTGTCTCAAATTCTTATATAACTTTGCGAAACCGCTTTTGTCGTTAGTTTAAGTGCCGCGCTTCATCATGTCCAGTATATTCACTCTTACGGGAGATTCATCTGTTCTTACAGCAAATTTTGACCCTCCCATTTTCTTAGACGATGGTAGCGAATACGTCTTGGGATTGTTAAGTTTCGAAACCTACTATACTATTCCAAACGTTAGACCTCCCAACAATGAATTTCATCTTGTTGGAGAACCTCCTATTATTATACCGGAGGGAGCATATGAAATTACCGACATTGCTGAATTTTTACATAACCAACTCGATTCTGATGTAGGTGCTAAACAGGTACTGCTACGTGGAAACAACAGCACCTTAAAAACTGAAATAAAGTCCACCGTTCCAATCGACTTTCAAAGCGACAATACTATCCGGGACATGTTAGGCTTTGAGAAAAAAGTTTATGCTGCAGATAGGTGGCACACAGCTGAACATGTTACGAAAATTTTGAACATCAACTCGATTCTTATTCATTGCAACATCTCCGTTGGTTCATATAAAAATGGTAAGCCCGGCCATATCATTCACCAATTCTTCCCCATAGTACCGCCCGGGTACAAAATAGTGGAAACCCCTAACCCTGTCATCTATCTACCGATCAGCACGAAACAGATCACTAACTTAACTATTAAAATACTAGACCAATCGGATAATCCTGTCAGTTTTAGTAAGGAGACCGTTACGGTAACATTACATTTAAAGAAACTGTAATGGGTTTTCGATTCACCACTCCGTACCACCCCTGCTTTACTTCCTATAAGAATCGTCGCCCACACCCTCGTAAGATCAGTACGGCTTCGTCCACCACGCAGCTAACTAAAGCAAACAGAGACTTCTTGCGGTCCTTAGGCTTTACAATAGTGTAATGAGTATTTTAAATATTGGAGAGCGAGTCCTCGTCGACACTTCTATCATTAGCAATCAATTGCACACACATCAACCGTATACAAACCGTTTTGACTATAACGATGAAATTCGAATTCCAATTCCCGAAGATATGTCAACTCTTCCCGGCCTGAGCTATCTGTACCTAGAGGGAAAGTTGCGGAAGGAAAACGGTGAAGTTACAACGGCTAAATTCCTTAACAATGGTTTGGCTCACTTATTTAGCGAAATCCGATACGAAATCAATGGCGTCGTTGTCGACTCTGTCACCAAACCTGGTATTACGTCTACTCTTAAGGGATATGTGTCCTACAGTTCCGCTGACGTTAAAAAGCTTCAAAATGCAGGTTTGTTTGCGGCTGGCGATCCCCCCATTACCGATCAGGAAGGTAACTTTAGTGTCTGCATACCGTTGAGAATGCTGTTAGGATTCGCCGAAGATTATGGTAAAGTAATACTTAACATCCGACAAGAACTCGTATTAATTCGCAGCAATACCGATGCCGACGCCGTATTCAGTGCTACCGTAGGGGAGACGGCTAAAGTTACGATTGACAAACTATATTGGAAGGTTCCTCATATCACTCCAGGTCTTGCTCAAGAATTAGCCCTAACCAAATACATCGATAAAAATATTGACACACAAGTAGCATTTCGCAGCTGGCAGCTTCATATCATACCTGGTGTTCATGCTGTGACTCAACATTCTCACGCTATCGCTACAAGCACAAAATTACAAACCCCCAGATACGTCATCGTAGGGTTTCAATCAGGTCGTTCGGGGCTAATCAGTAAGGACAATGCTAATTTCGATAAAGTTGGTCTTACCAATTTCCGAGTTTTTCTGAACACCGAACGATTTCCATACGACAATTTACATAACAATTATGCACTCAATCATTACGCAACATTATACGACATGTATTCCAAGTTTCAATCATCTTATTATAACAAAGTCGATGAGCCCTTCTTCTCCCGCCATGACTTTGCCGACAAAGCGCCTATTGTTGTGATCGATTGTTCTCAACAAAAAGACTACCTTCATGCAAACGCCGTCGTTTTTCGAGTTGAATTTGAAACTTCCGCTAACGTGGCAGCCAACACAACCGCGTATTGCCTCGTTCTTCACGATCGGGTTTTTACTTACAACGCGTTGACAAAAGCAGTTAAACAACTGTAATTTCTCAAAACCACTTCAGTTGCATTTTGGCTGTTAACGTAACTGCACCGTGCTCTCTCTGTCTAATACGATGAAGCTCATTCTCGACATTCAAGGCTTCAAAACGTCCGATAAGCACTTTAGCCCGAAAGAATTGGCAGCATATGACGGTGCGTCAGTATCTCACTATATCTTCAAGTCACCATTTCCATTCACGTCCTTGCCATCTCATTTGCAACAACAAGCCCGTTGGTTAATGACTCATCATCACTGCATCGACTGGGACGATGGATTTACTCAAGCGTATTTGTTTCCTGCAATCCTGCGGCGTCTTTTGCGAAGTGCCACCGAAATATATGTGAAAGGCCGAGAAAAAGCAACTTTTCTACGCCGCTTTACTACCATCCCAATCATCGAAGTGGAAGAACAACCGGCCTTTACCCCATCACAACCTGCTTGTTTATATCATTCCAAACCGATTTGTTATTGCGCTTTATCTAACGTGTATCATATTTATAATCACTACATAATGGAATAAAACAACTTTTTAAATTTTTATTGTGTTTTTATTTGCATACAACATATATACATGTGTTACACACCTACGTACTAGTGGAAAAGCGTTCTAAATAAATTGTCTGCCTATGTTCTGCGCACAAGACTTCTCGCAGTACTTCAGCCACAGTAAGTATCCTCCGCTGGAATCGCAACCTGTCCATAGCTTCTCGCTCCCACAATCCTTTCCGAGCTTTTCGATACGCATACGCCCACGTATGCAGATTGTACACCTGATCCTTCGAGTCCTCAAACTGCACACTCTTCTTCATTTTCCTTCCTCTCTATAAAGGCTTTTACTTCACACATATGCCACTCTAGACCAAGACTAAACATTAAATCCAGAAGGAGGCTTTCATTTATGGCTCCATCTAAAAATAGTCGACCAACAGCTGCACCATTTTTGTACTTTTTTTCCTGTTTATACAACTCTTCATCACTGAATCCGGAACGTCCTAACCCATATACGACTTCGTGCGACGCTTCGAAAGCTAAATCCTTCAACGAACTCACTAATCGTTCAACCGCACTAGGTACGTCTCTTGCAGCCGGTCGAGCAGCCTCTCTATAATTCATCTACATGACTACACTGCCAACTGACGACTCAGTGCTTCCACTTCGATGTCGCACTTTACCATAGAACTCGCGAACGTTAGCACTTCCACCATACACGCAGTATTTTCAGAGTTCTCCTCCAGCTGATCTACTACAGCCTTTACATTGACTAAACAGTCCCCAGAAAAGTTTGCCACACCCTTAACTATTTCTTTGTAGAAACTCTCAAAGTTCAACCCTTTTAATTGTGCGAATCGCAGTTCCACGAGTTTCTGCAAGCGCCACAGCTCTTCTACAGTTTCCTTCGCTAAGCACACCTCTGACAAGCCCACTTCCTCTAATTTTAATATTTTCCTGGTCTGAATCTCTTGGAATACAATCCTCTTCCTTCCTATTTCTACAGCTGGCCACTGACCGTCGACCGAATAGAAGTAGTTGGCAATCACGCCTTGATTTGCAAATAGGGCAGTCCACTCCCGCTCATCCAACTGCACCCAGTCGTTTTTGATACCCCGTATTACAATAACTGGGGTAAATTGTGGACTCCACTCAAATCCTACACTCACACACTTCGAACTTGACTTATTTAATTTGTACGTCCTACTACATAGGAGTGCTGGACACAACAGTGGTTTAGGCTTTATACACACATCACTAGAGACCTCCGCTCCTTTCTGACTCTGAACTATTTCGATAGCTTTATATAATGCTTCCATTTCTACAGGTTGTTGAAGTGCGACTACTACTCTCACGTCTCTTCTTTCCACTTTTATTTCACTTCTTAACGTTACTTCTCTTAAAGTCCGAGTGGTGGGAGGAGAAACCTTGCCGTCCTAGTGGTTGGGAGAAGAAATCTTGACCTTAGAATCCGAGTGAATGGCTTTGAGGACCGAGTGGCCGGAGGAATAACCTTGAAGTCCGAGTGGTGGGAGAAGTAACCTTCATCTTTATTTATACACATCCTTCAGCGTTGCTGTTGGTGGTGGAAGGTCGTCCTTGACTGCTTTCCTTTATTAAGCTTAATGGGTGCTACTACAACCAGCAGCATCACCAGAATCATGCATCGACAGCTTTCATCATCCACCAACAGCCATCCACCAGCAGCTACGACGTTTCCGGGTGCTGACCACTTCTACCGCCACTTCCGGAGATTTTTGGCTGCGTGCCCTCCAACGTCGCCTCAGCGAACCCTCCAAGCGGTAATCTCGGTGGAGTACACCTACGACCTCTTCGGGGAAAATCTCACGGAGACTACCACCTTCAGGACGCACCCTACCACTCTTGACGGATCGACAGCTCACTGGTGGTTGACCCACGTCTATCGTCCGTTGGAGAGCTTCCTGTCGCGGTTGCAGGACGGCGAGGTTGCATTCATAACGTATAGTTGGAGATAAATACTTGAAAATAAATATTTATAAAACTATTTTTGTGTTTTTTAATTCTCTGTGACTTTCAATTGTACTATATAAAGTTTTCATGCACACGTACGCTGTTAGTCTGTTGTTACCATTGCAACCATAATGTGCTCAGAACCTAGATTTCCGAAGTTTGCGAGTTACTCCACACGGCTACGAACCTTTAGCGACTGGAGCCGATGTCAATCTCCTAAATCGCTTGCAGACGCTGGTTTCTTTCGCATCAACGACACTTTAGATTGTGTGCAGTGTTTTTACTGTGGAATTCAAATTTCTGGTTGGGAAGATCATGACACACCCTTATCTGAACACCTCCGATGGTCACCCACCTGCAAAGTTGCCAAAGTGAAGAAGCATTTCCAAACCATGGACGAAATTCTAGCTACAACTTTTAAATTAATCGTCGAGATAAATACGCCCTCAGGAGTGGATGTAGCAGGTAACAATAAACCGGGTGCAGCCAACGCGACAACATCTTGCAGTTGTCATAAGTGATACAAAGTGCGGTTCACCCTATTCGAGGTGAAGCTACTTAAGCTGTTCCTTCACCGAACCATTCACTAGTTGCCATCGACGTGTTGAACATGCTACCAATACAATTTTTGGTTGCTCTCGCTGCAGTTCATGATGGGATTCTCTACGTCCTTCAACCACCACGGTGCAGTTCCGCATATCTTGCTTACAATGACGGAGTGCACAACGTGACGTGGCGTAAAATGGATACCAGTTCCTTGACAACTATATCCGTTTTTAAAATACACGTGTACAACTTTACTCTTCAGGATTTGCTAACGTTCAAAGTAAAATTCCATTTCCCCTCATATGCGGTAGACACTCCTTGGCAAACTATTTTGTTAAAAAATAAACCGGATGTCTTGAAGAAGCTACTTGCACCCACCGATAATTCCTGTTGTATATCTACAATTGTTTTAGGCACCCTATTATTTGTTATATTGTGTATGTCTGTAACGTACTTCTTCATGTGTTGGTATTATAACAATTTAGTCTAGCATTTTTTTGTATCTTGAACAGTGAAAATAAAGCTTTTGTACAATATTTGTTTCTTTAATTGGGTTTTTTTATATAAGACTCGATGGTCTAGCGGTTAAGATACCCTCGGCTGCAGATTGCGGATATACAGGGAGACCTAGGTTCGAATCCTAGTCGAGTCATAATTTAGGCATGCAGTAAGCTGGAGCGAACTTACTGCATGTCTAATTTTTTTGTGTTGCTTCGCATCTCACCTTAACTTTGAAAACCGATTAAAGTGCCACTACTCTCACGACCCTTCTTTCTGATTTCATTTCACTTCCCAACGTTACATCTCTTAAACTTGAAGTTTGACCTGAAGCAGGAGCCTTTTTTTAATGCCATCCCGATCATTTCGCGAAAATTATATGATCCTTTCTTGTTGATATAAATTTCGGTATTTTCGGGATAAAGTAAGACATTTGTTATTTCAGCTACACGGAAGGGAATAGTATATTCGGTGTCACCATGAGCTAGGATGTACCATCTATCTGAACTGATGGCACTAGATACTAGTCGTAAATCTCGTTCATAATATATAGGTTCGCTTAGCTCTTCAACCACAAACACCTGCGGGTGCGACGTGGAATTCGCATGCATATGTTTCCCAAATTTATCGATAGGCATTGCTCTAGCGTCGAACTGGATATGAATACCGGAAGCGTGGGCTTCTACTTATAAACTATCAATAATCAGAAAGGAGTACAATGCTAAAATGTCACAATAAACAACGGAGATATGAACATTTTAAGATTTTACCTTGAAAGCCAACTGTTGTACCAATAATACGTACCATTTTCTACTACTTAACTGTTAAATTTGCCCGCAAAATAAGTAACTAATACTTGTTCTAAATTGCTTTCTGTAAAAAAGTCAACTTCTTTAGATATCTTTCTTAATACTCCTATATCTTTCTTAATACTCCTATATCAGGATTTTTATTTAATGCAGACTTCAGTTTGTCTGCTACATTCATGTTTTAAAAAGCCTTCGACTTCCTTCAAAATCTGGAAGAAATCAATTAAAGTTAAGCCTACACTCTGTAACTTAGTGATACTGTCAGCTAAAACTTTAAAATTCGAAGTAATGTAGACAAGACTAGCTTATTTTTTTCTTGAATTATGCACATTTTAGGCGGTAAAACTGAAAATAGGCAGTAAACTAATAAAATAGATATTATAGGCAAAATAAAATACATGTCAATAGACGTGAAAATGTTTGATTCGCGCTTATTTATTAATTTCTCTAAAGCTAAATCTACAAAAGGCATTTGCCTAAAAATCCGCTCTTTGGTAGCGCTAAATATGTTAAATTTGGCTTGCAAAATAAGTAACTAATACTTGTTCTCAATTGCTTTCTGTAAAAAGTCAACTTCTTTTTCTCGCCACTAAGTACTTTAGATATCTTTCTTAATACTCCTATATCAGGATTTTTATTTAATGCAGACTTCAGTTTGTCTGCTAGATTCATATGCTTTAAAGAGGCTTCGACTTCCTCTAAATTCTGGAAGAAATCGATTAAAGTTAAGCCTACACTCTGTAACTTAGTGACACTGTCAGCTAAAACTGTAAAATTCGATGTAATGTAGACAAGACTAGCTTATTTTTTATTATTCTTTCTTGAATCAGGCAAATTTTAGGCGGTAAAGCTAAAAATAGGCAGTAAACTAATGACATTGGCATTATAGGCAAAATAAAATACATGTCAGTAGACGTGAAAATGTTTGATTCGCGCTTATTGATTAATTTTCCCAAAGCGCAGTCTACAAAAAGGTATTTGCATAAGAATCCGCTCTTGGGTAACGCTAAATATAGCACGGCTTTCTGTTTGCAGTCGAACAGGAATGTCGCTTGCTAGCAAGAGGTGTGCCCGCCGCAGAACATGTTGACCTTGCAAACTGCTTCGTTCAGACTGCAGTTTGGAACTTGTTTTGTGGTTAGGAAGTGCTCCTGCTATTCGAAATCAACACTACGTGGCCGAAAATGTATTGGATACCGGGTGAACAGCATATTAGAACGGAAACGTAGAAGAATAAGGTAAATATTATTTGGCATGCTTACATAAATCTGGTATTTGTTTTGTCGAGGAAATTCAGAGCTGTAATCGTGGGAAATATTAGTTGCCTTTATTTCTTTTATTTCGTACTTAAGGAAGAGTAACAAATAATTGCGTTACTACATCTGCGAACAACTAATAATGCACATTCTTTATGCGTGTTTGTGTGGCGTATTTCTTAATATGTTGGTACTATAATACCTAATTATTTATTCTAGTGCACCATACGGAGGTATGCGGTTGTAATTGCCCGGAGCTGTGGGAAACCATCGACCGAATCCTGGCATAATAAGGTAGTTATAAATATTATTTGTAAATGTCATGTTCACATAAATCTGGTACAAACTTTGTCGAGAAGATTCAGAGCTGTGTAATCGTGGGAAATATTAGTTGCCTTTATTTCTTTTATTTCGTACTTAAGGAAGAGTAAGAAATAATTACGTTACTACATCTGCGAACAACTAATAATTCACATTCTTTATGCGTGTTTGTGTGGCGTATTTCTTAATATGTTGGTACTATAATACCTAATTATTTATTCTAGTGCTCTATACGGACGACAAGCAGCTGTGTTTATGGGAGACGTTACGTACGAGGTATGCGGTTGTAATTGCCTGGAGCTGGAGGACATCTTCGACTCGCAGAATAAGAATATTCCTTGTTTGTGTACCATAATGTAGTACGAATTTATGTATTGCTGAAAATAAAACCTTTTAAAAATGTGTCTCTTTCATTGAACTTATTGAGGTTGTCCGAGTGCTTATGGCCTTGACCTTGCACTAAAGGGTAGGTTGTGGAGGAGGTTTTAGACTAATCTGAGTAATATTAGGGTAACGTTGGCCTTGAAGTTCACGTGTTTTGCAATGCCAGTGACCTTGAAGTCCACGTACCTTGCAATGCCAGTGACCTTGAGGGCCGGAGGAGTAACGTTGGCCTTGAAGTTTACGTGCTTTGCAAACCGAGTAAATGACCTTGAGGGCCGCTTCGTCAGGGGAAGGAGTGCGTCAGGGGAGGCCGTAACCTCGACCTTGAAAAAGTGGTGGGGGGAGGTTCCAGAACCATCCACTTGCCTCTACTATGACCTCGACCTTGAAAAAGTGGTGGGGGGAGGTCGCAGAACCGGCAAAAGGCATCTACTCATTAATAAGGGTCATTAATATACGATTCTCTATAGCTCGTTTCACTCTGACTATGCAGTACAGAGAACATACGACAATGTTATTTAAAGGCAAATTTCGCTTGCTGCGTTGCCGCTTGTAGACCGCACTCAGGTATACTGTATGCTGCTCTTTTCAAATTGACGCAGAAGCGACAAAAAGGGTTTACTTCAACAAGGTATTAACAAATAAGCCGATTGCAATACAAAAGGCGGATTTATTATGATTGACGTCTTCGTGTTCAGTTTTAAGCAACTTGCTATCCCTGTACAGTGCATAGTCAGAGTGAACCGAATTATTTAAAAATTTGACACAAAAATGAAATTTGTTTGCACTGATTTCGAATCACGTAATATCCTGGTTGCTAAGTGAGGAAAAACTCAGATTTGACAATACTCGTTTATCGTATCCCTTGATAAGTTAACTTTGAATTATTTCATTTGGTAATACACAGCGTGGTAAGAAAAAAATAGGAGAAACTAGAAAAAGATGTTTTCGGAGCAAGTAACTGTGACTTTATGTTTAACACTTTCTTTTAACCTCTTTAAATAACATTTTTGTCTATTTTGAAAAATAACCGTACTTTATTCTTGAACCATTTTCATATTTTTGAACCTCCCCTGTATACGAATATATTTACATTTTGGCAAGTGCATTTTTAGTTTGACAAGATGTAGAAACTTGTATCAGGAATAAAACACTCTGATAAATGGATGATAAAAAAATCCATGTGTTACAAATTTATGAGGGACAGTATATGTTATATTATACAGATTGATGGTGGATAGTGTGAACATAGGCAGTCCATTGAGCTAGAATACAGTTTATGGGCTTTGTATGCGTTAGACAGAAGTAGACATATATGATTTAAAATCTAGTATCCTAGAATTCAGTGTTTTCTAAAAACAAAACCTTTTGATTCTGCGAATACTAGATGTTAATCGCATATAGGTCTGTTTATGACTAATGCATACAAACTGTATTCACACACATTTGATTACTTATGTTCACATTTTCCGCCACCAATCTGTATATTATGATATATAACACTGGAATGGGAAAAAATCCTCTTACTCATGATACCACATACAACTATGAATTTCATCTACTGACTACCCACTGCATTCGTATCGAAAAAGGTGCCAGAAGAACGTCAAATTACTTTTATCTATTTTATAAATAAGTGAGATATTGTCAAAAAACAAAAATCGAAAAATTCAATTTTTGTTTATAACTCGTAAACAAAAGACTGTAGCCCATTTTGGTTTAAACCATTAAGCTTTTCTCGAAAAAAGAGTTCGAGGATGGGGGTCCATTTTTCGATATCTCCTATAGTTATCGAGATTCCCTATGAAAACAACGAAATTGCCTTAACCTGTAGACTCTGCGACAGCGACCACGCTTGTTCACGAAAATAAATTTGAGCCCCCTTAGCAAAAGAAAAGATAATTAGGTATTGTAGGTACCCGAATGTTAAGAATTTGCTAAGTCTTGTAATGTGTATTCTGAATTTTCACCCATTGAGTTTTCCGTCGAAATTTTAATGCCTCTAATGTTCTCTTGCGGAAGGCAAGTTGGGTTGAAATGACAGAATTGGTTAAATTGCTAGTTATCTTTATACAGATTGGTGGCGGAAAATGTGAACAAAAGTAATCAAATGAGTTGGAATACAGTTTATGAGCTTTGTATGCATTAGACAGAAATAATTATATGCGATTAACATCTATATAGTATCCGCAGAATGAAGGTGTTTCGTTTTCAGAAAACACTGAATCCTAGGATACTAGATTTTAAATCATATGTCTATTTCCGTCTAACGCATACGAAGCCCATAAACTGTATTCCAAGGTTACAGGTTAAGGCAATTTCGATGTTTTCATAGGGAATCTCGATAACTATAGGAGATATGGAAAAATGGGGTGGCGGAAAAAAGTGCCGACGGAAAAAAGTGCGGCGGAAAAAAGTGTCGATGGGGGAAAATAATAATAAAGTAATAACCGGACGAATACGGTTTACAAAATTTTAAAAAAACTGGAAGTTACCCTTTTATTTTTAAAAATCTCTACATTGCAGTATTATGCAGTATTTGAACATGTATTGTGCTTATCTGTTCCCAAATCGACAGGAATGCAGATTTATAGATAATACGTAGAAATATTTCAATTTGAAGCTTTTATCTAAAGTGCATGTGGATTATGTCTACCATCTTAAGTACAATTACCGCCAACAAATCTTTTAAGGTAAGTAACAAATGACGAAATATATTATAAAATACAAGATTGTTATACAGTATGTCCCCGGATTGGGTTACAATGGGAAAAAAAAGTTTATTTTTGACTTCTCAAAAAAACATCACTCTTTATAAAAACACCCTGCTTGTTCTCAAACTACAGATGCACTAGTCAAAATTTAAATATCCCTTTCCGTATATGGGGGAGGTTCGAAAATATGAAAATGGCTCAAGAATAAAATACCCTTATTTTCCAAAATATACAATAATGTTAATTGGAAATATTTGTTATAACATTTCTATGAAAAATTATAATTTCTTTGAATTGCTATTGATGTTTGGATCGCGTATTATTAATTTTTTTAAGATACTTGTGTCTTTGTTGACAGAAATATGAGATTTTTATCATCAATTTCTGGCCACACAAATTTCAGGTTAAGTGACCGAAACTCAAATTTGACAATACACTCTTATCGCATCCGTCAATAAATTAATTTTGAAGTATCGCGTTTAGTAATTCGCAGGGTAGTAGAAGAATAAGAAAAACCAGTGGAAATTGTTTTTTAGAGCAGGTGGCTGTGACTTTATATGTGACACCTACTTTTAATTCTAAGCAACTTTTTCATATAACAGTATTGTATATTTTGAATAATAAGGGCGCTTTATTCTTGAGCCATTATCATATTTTCGAACCTCCCCCGTATACGGAAGAGGATATTTAAATTTGGAGAAGTGCATTTTTAGTTTGAGAACAAGCAGCGTTTTTAAAGAGTGATTTTCCCTCTTTGTAACCCAACCATACAGTACGTCCCCGTAATGTATAATTCCACAAATTTATCATAAAAAGTGATAATTTCACTTATTTTTAGATTTGTCGATTCTTTTCAACTGTTTGCTAATACCACCACAATTAGATGATTTAGTTGATTTCTTTGACTGCACGTACGTGTCAGGTGCATTCGGCGAGTTGGGGGCAATGCAGAGGACATGCTGAGACAACGAACTATTCCGCCTATGTTTTCGCCAACCCTATGGAACGTGCGAGAAGCCACCATAAACGATCAAGAACAGACCAATAATCAAACAGAAGGTTGGAACCATAGATTCTCGAATCTCGTAGGACATAAACATCCAGGTATTTGGACACTAATTGAAAAAATGCGACAAGAAGTTGCAACAGATGAAACCAAACTGTTGCAACACCAAAATGGAGTGCATTCAAAGAAGAAAAAAGGAAAGAGTTCGAAAAAATGCAACAACGTTTAAAAAACTTGTGTATTCAACATGAAAATGATGAACACAATAATGAAACTTTTTTGCCATAGGACATACCATTAGATTCCAAGTGTATGAATAACTTAGGGTTAATTATAAAATATTAGTTTTTTGTAACTATTTATAATAAGCTTGTATTTTATTTAGCAGTTAATAACTATTAATAAACATAAATTCTTAACATTAAATTTTAATTTTATTTCTTGCGTAATTATTTTAGAACAAAAGTGTATTAAGGGGCTTGAATCATTCGAATTTTCTTCGCAGCATTTTTTCGGCCGGCACTTTTATCCGCCGGCACTTTTTTCCGCGGCACTTTTTTCCGGGCACTTTTTTCCTCGGCACTTTTTTCTAGATTCGAAAAATGGACCCCCATCCTCGAAAATGGGCTACCGTCTTTTGTTTTCGAGTTATAAACAAAAATAGAATTTTTCGATTTTTCGTTTTTTGACAATATCTCACTTATTTATAAAAATAGATAAAAGTAATTTGACGTTCTTCTGGCATCTTTTCGATGCGAATGCAGTGGGTAGTCAGTTATTCAAAAAAAAAAATTTTAATTCTAGTTATACCATAAAATTGTATTTTTGTAGATGAAATCCATAGTTGTATGTGGTATCATGAGTAAGAGGATTTTTCCCATTCCAGTGTTATATATCATAATATACAGATTGGTGGCGGAAAATGTGAACATAAGTAATCAAATGTGTGTGAATACAGTTTATGGACTTTGTATGCGTTAGGCATAAACAGACCTATATGCGATTAACATCTAGTATTCGCAGAATCAAAAGGTTTTGTTTTTAGAAAACACTGAATTCTAGGATACTAGATTTTAAATCATATATGTCTACTTCTGTCTAACTCATACAAAGCCCATAAACTGTATTCTAGCTCAATTGACTGCCTATGTTCACACTATCCACCACCAATCTGTATAATATAACATATACTGTCCCTCATAAATTTGTAACACATGAATTTTTTTTATCATCCATTTATCAGAGTGTTATATTCCTGATACAAGTTTCTACATCTTCTCAAACTAAAAATGCACTTGCAAAAATGTAAATATATTCGTTTACAGGGGAGGTTCCAAAATATGAAAATGGTTCAAGAATAAAGTATGGTTATTTTTCAAAATAGACAAAAATGTTATTTAAAGAGGTTAAAAGTAGGTGTCAAACATAAAGTCACAGTTACTTGCTCCGAAAATATTTTTTTCTGGTTTCTCCAATTTTTTTTCTTACCACGCTATGTATTACCAAATGAAATACTTCAAAGTTAACTTATCAACGGATACGATAAACGAGTATTGTCAGACCTGAGTTTCCCCTCACTTATCAACCAGGATATTACGTGATTCGGAATCAGTGCAAACAAATTTCATTTTTGTGTCAAATTTTTAAATAATTTATTAACAAACGGACCAAATAACAATCAATTATAATTTTTTCCGTTGATCGTTTATTTATGGGTTTTATTAATGTATAGAGAATCGTCTATTAATGACCCTTATTATGAATGATTTTTTATTAATAAACGATTTTAAAAATCTGTTTATGTTGGCGGCCCTGTAAGTCTATGTCAAATTCGAGGTTAGCAGGTTAGATTTTGCGTCAATTTTGACACAAACTGACTCAAAACCTAACCTGCTAACCTCATATTTGACATAGACTTACAATGTCACCAACATAAACAGTGCCAACCTAAGAAAAAAATCACAACCATTTATAGTCACCCGGAACCCTTAATGTCAAAACTTTAAGTGTCAAATTCTTTTCATGGAATAAAATTAGATTTTCTTCAAATTAATAATGTACGATCAACGGAAAAATATTGTAACTAACTCGTATGTTAATCGGCGATTAATAATATCTACAATTAACTCGCTCGCTAGCGCTCGCGCATTAAAATGTCTCGATTATTAATCGTTCTCATTAACATACTAGTTTGTTAAATAACTATTAATAGATATGTTATAACAAATACTTCCAATTAACATTTTTGTGTATTTTGAAAAATAAGAGTACTTTTTTCTTCAATCATTTTCATATTTTCGAACCTCCTTCGTATAAAAGTAGAATATTTACATTTTTGCAAGTGCATTTTTAATTTGGTAAACTGCAGTTGTTTTAATGGACAATAAAATGTTCTGATAAATGGATATATGAAGGACACTATAATATTATAAGCAACAATCATACGTGATTAATTCTGTCAATCAAACGGTGTTATTAAAACAACGCAAAAACTTTGTTTAATCACGTATATTCTAAATGGCACAAGTTTCCAACTAGAAAACGACGAAATATTAAAAATTGTGAATTGTTGCTATAAAGTAGTGAAAATCAATAATTCGATCCCATACGACATGTCACTGAAATGGGAGAAAATCCTCTTTCTCATAATGCCACAACTAACTATGAGTTCTATCTATAAAATACAACTTTATATGTTATAATCCGAATTTAGAAACTTTTTGGACAACGCATTACGCTACTGAATTATTATGAAAAATAAATAATATTAATACTCATTACGGGAACTTGAAAATTTTCCTACCTATTACCTCATCTTAAAAGTTTAATTTATTATTATTCATTTTAGATACACATTTTTCTTACTTTCTGTGCCGCCTGGGCGATACGTCCAAAATGAAAGTTGGGCGTTGTGACCAAAATCAAAAGTGGGCGTTGTGACCAGAATCAAAGTTGGGCGTTGTGACCAAGTTGGGCGTTGTGACCAAAATCAAAATTGGCGTTGTGACCAAGATGGGCGTTGTGACCAAAATCGAAATTGGGTGTTGTGACCAAGTTGGGCGTTGTGACCAAAATCTAAATTGGGCTTTGTGACCAAGTTGGGCGTTGTGACCAAAATCGAAATTGGGCGTTGTGACCAAATTGGGCGTTGTGACCAAAATCGAAATTGGGCGTTGTGACCAAGTTGGGTGTTGTGACCAAAATCGAAGTTGGGCGTTATGACCAAAACGGTGCTTTAAGTGGTGTCGATAGCTCTCTCCTATAACAGGCGTCGGTGGGCGTTGTGACCAAGTTGGGCGTTGTGACCAATATCGCTTTTGGGCGTTATGACCAAGTTGGGCGTTGTGACCAAAATCAAAATTGGGCGTTGTGACCACGTTGGGCGTTGTGACCAGAATCGAAGTTGGGCGTTATGACCAAATTCTGAGTTGGGGTTTGTGACCAGTGGGCGTTGTGTCATAGCCCCTTAATTTCGACAAAAATAAGCTGATTTAACCCAACTTACCTACGTCCAAAAGTTAGTACTAACGGAGCTACAGGGTGTCAAAGTTGAAAAAAATAAATCACATTTTTTAAATATCTTTCGATCACTTCCAGCTAATTTTACGAAATTTCGTATCCGGGGTTTTTTTTTGCATGAGAAATTCAAATTTATCAACGATTCAGTTGTATCTTCTAGAGGGCGCCACAAGCGACCAATAGGACACTGTTAAAGCGCTGCAACTTTGTTGTGTCACTTTGTATGTCATAATGTCGGTTTCCTAGAAAAACGCATCTAGAACTGATCATGGGTGTAAATTATTCTAAAGAAAAGTCAGATTATTGAGTAAATACTTTAACAGCCTGTATCTTTGTTATTATCGGCTTTGGTATTAGGGTAAGCTGAAGTAAATCAACGTATTATGGTCTAACTATTACGCTGTTGCGGTATGGCCCATTATTTACTCAACAATCTGACTTTACTTTAGGATAATTTACATTCATGATCAGATTTGGGTGCGTTTTTATGGTAAACCGTTGCTTCTAGCGAGTTCAATAAGATATACCTTTTTTAAGCAGAAAAGATAGGGAAAAAGGTTTTTCCAGTCGAAAATGACATACACCGTGGCACAAAAAAGTTTCAGCGGTTTAACGGTGTCCTAATAGTAGCTTGTGGCGCCCTCTAGAGGATACAACCGAATCGTTGATAAATTTGAATTTCTTATGCAAAAAAACCCCGGATACGAAATTTCGTGAAATTAGCTGGAAGTAATCGAAAGATATTAAAAAAAATGTGATTTATGTTTTTCAACTTTGACACCCTGTAGCTCCGTTAGTACTAACTTTTGGACTAAGGTAAGTTGAGTTAAATCAGCTTATTTTTGTCTCATTTTTGACTCATTCGTGATATAAATACGTGTCAGCAGGAATCAACAGTTCAGTTTCGAATTCAGCATCAGAGCGCCGAGCTCCCAGATAAATAAAAACGCGTGAACATATAAATAATAGAAATAAATAACCATATTTAATCGTTAGTGTCAAGAGTGAAATAATTAATTGCTGTTTAACCGGTGTACTAATAAATAAATGTATCGATAGAAATAGTTCCTAGTTTTAGTAATTTGTGTTCTGTATTGTTAATTCGTGTGTTTGTAAATAATAATAGTTGTAAATAAATGTTTAATACAAGAACCAGTGAATAATTTTTAAATAGCCCGAACGTTAAAAACGTAACAGTGGCGTCAGGTGTGCGGGTTTTGTACCGTGTTACACCAGGGGCTATAAAAAAATTATTGAACAAATATTAAATAAATAAATTGTTTAACAAGTGCCGATAAAACGACGGTAGGATAAATAAATTTAAGTGTATTGTGGATGCCGGTGACAAGATCCCAGAGCGGCAAAATAGAGGCTCAATTAAGTCAACTTTTCCAGCTGATGCAAATTGGCCAAGAGAAGGCAGAAAAAGCGCAAGAAGACCTGAAAGCCGTGCAAGAAAAAGCACAAGAAGTACTTAAGGAAGAGCTGAAAGAGCTGAAAGCCGGGCAGGATAATGCAGAAAAAGCACAATAAAACCTCAAGAAAGTACTTAAGGAAGAATTGAAAGCCGCGCAAGAAAAAGCACAAGAGGATCTTAAAGAAGTACTTGAGGAAAAATTTATAGCCACTCAAGAAGAAATGAAAGCGAGCCATAACGAGTTGGCAGAGGAAATCAGGGATGTTCAGGAAGAAATGGAGAGAAAGATGGCCGGACTTCAGGGAGATGCTAGAGCTGCAGGGACGATTTACCAAGTCACGAAGTGGCCAAGGCCAACCAACTCCCTCTGAATCTGCTGGCTTCTCTTCTCCTCCTGCAGTAAATCAGCCTACCTTATCGCGAGTTGCTGCCCCTCAGGTTGCTCTGTCCCAAGATAATGCCCCAGTGAGGCCCACAACATCTGGCTTGCACATGAAACTGCCCTCTTACGATGGGAAAACGCCATGGTCAACATACCTGAAGCAATTTGAAGCCGCAGCCGTCGCTAATGGATGGGGAATGGCAGACAAAGCGACCGCATTGATCCTGACATTGCGAGGAGATGCTCTGAATGTTCTGCAAATGATTCCAGAAAATCAGCAGAGGGACTTCCAGCAATTGGTAAATCGTCTGGAACGGCGTTATGGCAATGGTCATCTTTAGCATGTGCATTGTGCCCAGTTGAAGAACAGAATACAGAAGTCGGGGCAGACTCTGCAAGAACTGGAGGCCGATGTTGCTCGATTGGTTCGGCTCGCGTACCCATCGGCGCTGGAGGACTTCCTGGAGCAGCTAGCCGTTCAAACATTCGTAGATGGAGTTAAAGACGCCGATACTCAGCAAGCGGTACGTCTGGGGCGCCATAGGACACTGGGAGAGGCCTTAGCCCATGCGTTGGCATTTGAAGCGGCAAGAACTGCCTCCAGAGGACATGGTCGTGTCCCCGGTGTCGCTACGACGGAAATGGCGCCAGAATCCATGGAAGACATGTTGCGACGACTTATAAGGCAGGAGACGAGGGAGAAGGGGCCCCGTTGCTGGAGCTGCGGAGAGATGGGCCATCTGAGGGCTCGCTGTCCGAAGAAAGGAGCCCGAGTGTCTGACGAGCAGTCGGAGAACTAACACGGGTCGACAAGAAGGAGCGAGAGTCGACTCGTGATTGCCATGCCCCGGAGATTCCCATACATATGTCGTCCGTGCAACACCTGCCTGATAGCCTCTTCATTGATGGGAGAATAAATGGAAGAGTTCGGTATCTGCTGTTGGATACTGGAGCGACGAAGTCCATCGCCAGGTCTGACGTAATACGAGACGAGGGTCAGCTGCTGCCCACCAGGACATGCCTTCGCACTGCCACGGGAGGCGCTGTGACCACACATGGGGAAATGGATTTGACATTGAAAATTGGGAATCAAACCCTCAAGCATCGGGTCCTGATTGCTGACATTGCGGACGAGTTCATCCTAGGAATGGATGTCATGAATAAGTGTGGGTTCACTTTAGACCTGGGACGCGGCGTGTTGCACGTGGGTGGGGAGGAGCTTTCCCTACACCCAAGAGAAGAGATCGCAGTACGAGTGGTAATGGCGAAAGATGTTACTCTGCCTGGACGAACCGAGAGGGTCGTGGATGCATACCTGGATGGCGATCTCCGTTGCAACGTAGTGCGCATGATTGAACCCGATTATGACAAGGAGCTCACTCATGGTATCCTGGTTGGGAAGACGTTGGTAAAGACTGGGCTTAAGGTCCCAGTAAGGATTATGAACGTCAACAGGGAACCCGCAACTGTCAGGAGAAACACAACCCTGGGAAGATGCACACCGGCCTCCGCCGTTGTCAGAACGATTACTAGTGACAGCGGCAGCAAGGCAAAGGGCTGCCCAAAAGCATTAATGAACACCGTGATGTCTACTTGCAAGGGCATGAGCCAACAAGAACGGAAGAAAATCGAAGACCTTTTGGCCCGGTACCAAGACGTCTTCGAGTGCGGAGATCATCCCAGCGGCCGTACCGACGTAGTTAAACATAAAATCAATACTGGGGATGCTCAACCGATACGCCAACATCCAAGAAGGTTGCCCCTCGCCAAACGGGAAGAAGCTGAGAGGATTGTCCAAGATATGCAAAACCAAGAGATTATCGAACCGTCCAGCAGTTCGTGGGCCTCCCCTGTGGTTCTTGTCAAGAAGAAGGATGGCTCAACGAGGTTCTGTGTTGACTACCGGCAGCTGAATCATGTGACCAAGAAAGACAGCTACCCTCTGCCACGAATCGATGATATCCTGGACATGCTCTCCGGTTCTCAATGGTTCTCGACTCTAGACTTGAAGAGCGGTTATTGGCTAGTCGGAATGGAACCTGCGGACAGGGAGAAGACTGCATTTACTATCGGAACTGGGCTCTGGCAGTTCTCCGTCATGCCGTTCGGTTTGTGCAATGTTTCCGCCACGTTTGAGAGGCTGATAGACACCGTCCTAAATAGTCTATCTTGGCAGACCTGCCTAATATACTTAGACGACATTATAGTGGTGGGTAAATCCTTCAACGAGCATCTGAAAACCTGGAGGAAGTGTTCGGTAGACTGCGAGGTACCAACCTGCGATTAAGTCCAAAGAAGTGCCACATATTCCAGAAGGAGGTACAGTACTTGGGGCACGTCGTATCCCGCCAGGGAGTAGCAGCACACCCGAGTAAGGTGAAAGCAGTGCAGGATTGGTCAATCCCGAAGGATAAGCATGAGCTGCAAAGCTTCCTGGGCCTCTGTACTTACTACCGACGGTTTGTGCTGGGCTTCGCGAACATTGCAAAACCGTTAACCCGTCTAACGGAAGAGGGACGACAGTTCGAATGGAGTGCTGAGTGCGCGGAGGCCTTCGAGACGCTCAAGACTGCCTTAACCAGTTCACCTGTACTTTGCTATCCACGTCAGGAAGGCCAGTTTATCCTCGACACTGACGCTAGCAATGTCGGAATAGGTGGTGTTCTGTCCCAGGTCCAAGATGGGCAAGAGAAAGTCCTGGCATATTTCAGCAAGGTCCTGTCCAAACCAGAGCGTAACTATTGCGTAACCAGGAGGGAGCTTCTGGCAGTAGTCAAGTCCGTGGAGCATTTTTATAAATACCTGTACGGCAGAAGATTCTTGCTGAGGACCGACCATGCTGCTCTAAGATGGCTGCTGCAGTTCAAGAACCCTGAAGGACAGGTAGCTAGGTGGATCGAGCGCCTACAAGAGTACGACTTTGAAATAAACCATCGACCTGGCACAGCCCACCGCAACGCCGATGCGTTGTCCAGGAGGCCCTGCCCTGCGGACTGCAGCCACTGTTCGAGACTGGAGAGTCGTGCGGTACCCATCAATCGTACCACTGTGGTCGACGACTCGTGGGAGCTAGACGAGTTGCAGAACAGCCAGGAGAACGACCCCGACTTAGGCACAGTTATAGCCTGGAAGCGAGATGGCCGTCGACCTACCTGGCAGGAGGTCTCCGCCACCAACCCAACGGTGAAGACCTATTGGGCGCAATGGGACTCCTTGCAGCTCGAGAACAACGTCTTGACTAGAATCTTGGAAGACGAGGATGGTAGGGCAACGAGATCACAATTGATGGTTCCAAGGAGTAGAGTGGCCGAGGTTCTGCGTCACCTGCATGATGGCTCCTCTGGGGGACACTTTGGATTGAAGAAGACGTTGCAGAAGGTCCGAGACCGGTTCTACTGGGCGAGTTGCAAAGATGATGTCCGAGAGTGGTGCCGGAGGTGCGAAGCCTGCGCTACAGGAAACGGACCGGTTGGTAGACGTAGAGCTCCGATGCGGCAGTACAACGTCGGTAGTCCGTTCGAGAGGATAGCCATCGACATCGCTGGACCATTCCCCGAAACCGAAGCGGGAAATAAATACATCTTGGTGTGCATGGACTACTTCACCAAGTGGCCTGAAGCATATGCCCTTCCGAATCAAGAGGCCGGTACTGTAGCTGATGTTCTGGTGAAGGAGTGCTTCAGCCGTTTTGGAGTCCCCCTGGAATTACATTCCGACCAGGGCCGGAATTTCGAGTCTGGACTGTTCCAGAACGTTTGCAAGCTGCTGGGGATACACAAGACCCGGACCACTGCCCTCCATCCTCAATCGGACGGCATGGTGGAAAGGATGAACCGAACCATGGGGAAGCATCTGTCCAAGGTGGTTTCCGAACATCAGCGTGACTGGGACCAGTACATTCACCTCTTCCTAATGGCCTACCGATCGGCAGTACAAGAGACAACCAACCACACCCCAGCCACGGTACTCTTTGGGCGCGAGCTGCGATTGCCATGTGACCTCAAGTTTGGAAGAAAGCCTGGCGAAGAAACGGCCGGCGAGGACTACGTGGGGAACCTGAAGAAGAGGATGGAAGAGATCCACGACGCCGTACGCCGAAACATTCAGGGTGCCAGCGACCGAATGAAGGACCGATATGATGCCCGCGCTGAGGCCGGTGGTTTCCAGCCTGGCGATTTGGTATGGCTTCATAACCCCCAGAGGCGTCGTGGCCTCTCCCCCAAGCTCCAAAGAAACTGGGAAGGCCCCTACACTGTAGTTGCTCGACTGAATGACGTGGTATACCGAATCCAGAAACCTCCTCGAGGAAAGTGCAGGGTGGTGCACTTCAATCGGTTGGCCCCATATTCCGGAACGAATGAGGAAGTGGAGGCTGTCACGGAACAACCCCTGAGACGACTAGGGACCGGAGGAACCTCCTTCCAGGAGTTTATGGCCGCTTATGGGGGTACGAAGACTGCGCGATTCGGAGTTACTACAGAGGTGCAGCGTGACCTGTTCGACACCCTGCGGCAGTATTCCCTGGCACACTGCGTCGCCCAGGACCTCCGGATGTCTAGGGGGATCGCTGCTGCCTTCCGGGAGCAGTTTGGCCGGTTAAACCAGCTGCGAGAGCAGGCACCTCAGGTTGGCAGAACCTTGCAGCTGAAGGAAGGCAACAGCTCCATTTATTACCTAGTGACGAAAAGGTTGTCTCACGAAAAACCTAGTTACCAGGAGCTCTGGTCTGCTCTTTTGGACCTTAAGGAGCAGATGGTGAAGAACGGCGAAACCCGGCTAGCGATGCCGAAATTAGCATGCGGCCTGGATTCGTTGGACTGGAGGGTCGTACGCAGCATGCTGGAAGTAGTCTTCGACCAGACCGGCATCCAGATCGAGGTCTGCTGTTGCAGCCCGGCGCGAAGCATTGAGCCCACGGTGGACTGCTACTTCTTCAACCAGTCAGTGTGCAAGAAAGGCACCGCCTGTAAGTACCGTCATGGAATCCCCACAAGAGCGAGTGACAGGCACCCGACGCAACTCGTTCTGGGACAGAACGACCTAAGGCGGGGGCAGTGTTACGATCCTGAGGGCCGAGGGATGGATGAGTCAGCAGCCTTGGCGATTAATACGCGAGCGTTCCAGAGCTTCTCGAGGCGGCTGCAGAAATATGAGTCACAGCGGTCGAATGCTCGGGAAGCGCCCTAGAACCAGGTGTACTGAATGACTCACGCTCGCTTACGAGAACAACACCTGCGAATGCCGGAGTGCATTCGCGAGGATTCTGGAATCTCCCCAGTGAAATATAAATGCGCGACCTTCAGACCTGCAGTTCAGTTGGAATTCAACATCAGGGCGGCGAGCTCCCAGATAAATAAAACGCGTGAAATAAATAAATCCGTATGTAATAGAAATACATCGTTAGTGTTTAAGAGTGATATAAATAAATAATAATAGTTGTTAGAAATAGTGCCGTAGTTTAAAAGTAATTTGTGATCTGCTTGATAATTCTCTCGTGTGTTTGTAAATAACAATAATCGTAATAATTCATTCTTGTAAATAAATATTTGAACCCATGTTCGTCGTATGATTTTAAATAGCCCGAACGTTAAAAACGTAACAGTATTAATACTTCAGAAGTCTGCGCCATATAAATTTCGAGTTGCAAGACTGTCGAGCTACGGGGGCTAAAATTCTCATAATCAATCATCTTTAGTTTTCCAAAGGTCGTGGCCTAAATTTTGTCGGGCACAAATAGTGAAAGATATAAACTTGGTAATTTCATAAAAATCTATCCTCTGACAGCAACGACAACTCATCCCTTTGATAAATCTTGGTATTTAATTTTCTCAACTGGAATGTTATTTTCTGTAAATATGATAATTTAGACTCTCCATCCTTGTGCAGTGATCATTGGTTTTAGGTAAAATGTGTAGTAAATGCGCAAGTCTACACAAATTTAACAAGTTTTTCACTTCAAATATCTTTTGAACCTTTCTATTTCTATATTTTTCGTAAATTAAACGATTAGAATTTTATAGATGAAACATAATTCCTAATAAAAGGAGGTAAAGAGCCATCAAAGAAGATTGAAGTCCACGTGATCATGTAATGTAGGTAACACTGTTAGCAACAACGTTTAAAAAGTGAAATCTGACAGTAGCAGTGGCGTGATACGTATTATAGATATTTACCTAACAAGTCCGGGAAGGTAATTTTCCCGAATGAGCACTTTGTTTGCAGCACGACCGAAGGAAGTGCTGCATGTAGTGCGAATTCGGGAAAATTCTTCCCGAATAAGTTAGATACAAGGTTTTTTGTAACGAATAACTGAAAATATTTTAAAAATTATTGTTTAGTGTTTTACTACTTTACTGAGTTGACAGCGTGAATCACTAAACTTTAATACGTATCCTACGCACCTGTGAGCTTTTGTCGACGTTTAAAGCGCCTCTGATGTTTGGAAGCGCAATTAAACCAGCGAACGGCAATTATAAAAATTTACAAAGAACACACAATTGCTCTAGTTTTTGTTGGAAAGTAAAAAGCACCCCTGTGCGGGAAAAGTAACTTTCGGCGCATTGGGAATGACCGGGAAATATGAATTTTGAAGTCAGTGAGTACAAAAAAGAATTAACATACCTATTATAGCAAGCTTATTTTTATTGGAAATTATACAAATGCAGTTTTATGCCACAGTACAATACTTTTTCTTCTTCTTTATCTATTTCTACGTACCGTTAAGCGTTGGGTGCAGTGTTACCAACCTCTTAAACTTACAATTCCGTACCAGCAAGATCAAATGTCCGAACCAAGTTACGAGTAAAAAGCGTCACACATTATAGCTTTTTAATTGGACCTGATATTGTGCGTTTCGGTCGCCCCTGTCCGAAAAGCTCAACTTTGTATAGCCATTGAGGTCGCCGAACTCGTTTTGAATGGTGTTCAGTTGCGCAAGATGGCTTATCAATCCGTTGTCATGCGTAACTAGGCCAAGTATGATTCAATTGTCTCCTCGCACATGCGGCGATGTTTTTGTCCTTCGCTTTCTTCTGCAACCGTCTTCTACTAGATTGCACGCATTATACGTTGTATTATCATTTGTCTTAGATTAGAGCTAATTTAGAGTGAGTTATGAGGGTAAGAACATTGTCCTAGCTTATTCGCGCTAGAGTGTATTTGTGTGGTTGATTTATTAAAGATTTTTGCTAATTTTTCTGTTGTCCTAATTTAAGTTTTAAAGTTGTAAGCTGAATGTATGAGTGCGCTTTCGCTTTCTCGTTCTTTATTGCACTTAAGTTTCGTGGATTTCAAAGCCGACTATGAGCTCGTATGAGCAGCTATTTTGTGCTACTAGTTTGCAGCCGAGTTTTGGAAATGATTGCTGAGTTTTCCGTTTGTTACCGAGTCTTTGTTGTGGCCCGAACTTCGGTTCTTCGGTTAGCGATTGTTGCTGAGAGTCCTTGCTTCTGGTGACTTACTGGTTTCTGACTGTTTGCTATCCGGTGCCGTTTCATATCATTACTGGGAGTATTAAAACACGACCTTATGTTGTGAAAGTAAATAAGAATGTCCATTAAGCGCACTGAAAGATTGGAATCAACGGCTAGTGTTGCATTACCTCCAAGTTTGTTAGTAGTTACTGCCGTATCCATGGAACATTCTAAATGTCTACGTATGTAGTGGCGTACTATTATTGTCGAATTTCTGCTATGTTCGACCTGTGGCATCATAATTTTTTAATTTAATCTACCAAGAGATCTGTTACCTATTTAAATATTAAACTTTGTTATGTGCTAGCTAAATTCCTATAACTAGTGACAATAGTAGAGTTGGCTGTATTTGTGGCCTTTTCCGGTAGCGTGCGTCGCATTTGTGATTTATACAATTGCTAAAATTAACTGATGTGATATTTTGTATCATATTTATTGTCGTCAATTTATATAATCTTATTCATGTTTACTATGGTTTTATATATGGATAATGCATGCCATTGAGGTGTCTAACCTGTTTGAAACCTGTTTCAGGTAGTAGAAAATTGGCTAAGCCTAATACTTTTGTGAGTTTAAGAGTTCCCGTAAGCTAATGAACTTATCGGCTGTAAATGAGTCTTTAGCGTCTTTTGATAAATTGAACACTCTCTGCTAATTATAAAAAAGAATCTCACGCCGTCTTGACTGTAGCTCGATATCACCATGTAGCTTGAACGTTTGTTTGGTATGATTTGAAGTTAGAGTCATTGGGTTTGTTCAATATGAGGCTTGAGTCTGAAACTGTTTGCTATTTGTAGAAAGATAATTATATACCCCGGAGTTGGTGGCAACCAGCGGTCGCTATTACCGTACACATAACAATAATGTAAAATATAAATTTTTTTTAAAATGCTATTTGTAGTAGTAAACATAAGAATATTATTATAACCAGGTAATAATCATAAACTGTAAAACTTTAATTTAAATGCTAAGTAGGTTTAGCCCATTTTTAAAAATAATTTGCCATTCCCCACAGCAAATTCGTCATCAGATGGTTCAGTGGATTTATCACTTTTTTTGCCACACAATTGAGGTTTGATCGTTCTATTTAAAATATTCTTATTTAAGGTAAAATTAATACATCATTCTACTGTATCCTTTCAAATAATCCTTGCTTAGTAGGTACCCATTTACTGTTTTAGTAACTAATCTGTTTCTAGATTTTGTTTTGAAGCAACTAACTTGACTAAATTCTGATAAGTTTAAATACGTATACTTCAAATAGACCGACATATAAGTAAAAGTAAACATTCGAAGGTATTTCCTGTAGCCCGTAGCTATAGTTTTGCGTTATTAGTTAACGTTATATATGGCCATGAATAGACTATCAATTGGGAAAACTCAGTCTAAGCGTATACAAATTTATATCCGAGTTGCAAGGGTTTTTAAAAAAGAAAAGAGGGCAAGAAAATAATAACAGGTTTTTGTTATCGAATCGGTAACATAAAAAAAGCATAGCTGTGCATTAAGAGTTCGTGGTAAAAATGTGGTGAACCCCGGATTTCTCGTTCTTCGTAAATGGTATGTTGATACTAACGAAGCATGCTTGAGGCAGATTTTGAGAGCGGGTATCATTTTCCAAAGAAATTAGCTCCAAGTCATGTTGACTGATTAAGGAACCACGGAAAGCGTTGCATAGTTTTTGCCTGCTAGTACAGGGTATGTATAATTGTTTTGGAACTATATGATAAGTTCGAGACGACGTAATCGTATGAGTTTGAATATATCTCCCAAAGGACTTCACTACGGAGAGAGAGTCGTGTGATTGATTGCGGCCAACTGACAACTGACAGATCATCCTCTTGGTCAGTGATACACGCTGGTTAAGCTTTTGAGAGGCTAGTATTCAATTCCGCAAGCGTAACGATTACAGATAAGTGAATTAAAGTTAAAACTGTGATATTTCGCATATTGTCAAACAGTAAGAACAATTTATAACCCCATAATTGTACACTAGCTAATAGATAACTGTGTGTTCGTTATTAGAGTCGGGAAAAGTAGTCAAAAAGTTAATTGAAGTAATTTTAAATGGGGTGCCCCTTTCGAAATATGATTAGATAGGAAATTGATGCTGACAATTGTTCTCTTTTATGCAACAATAACCAAAACAAGAAGTATTCATAAATCTATATAAAGTATTGTTTTTTTCATTTAATAGTCAAAGTTTCAAAGATTGTAATGTGCTGTACATATATAGCGAAGTTTATACTTTTTCTTTCACCTACATAAGTGCACTTGGGAGCAATAAAACTTGTTAACGCCCAGATAATTAGGACTTTTCATCACTAAAGAATACACGCCGTCTTCACTGAAGCTAGTGACGGGCCCCAAGCACGCTTTTATAGCGTATGGTTTTTTGAAGTAAAATATAGAAGGCTGACCTAAAGGTAAGAGTTAGCTCATCCATGGTTCCCTACGTCTTCCGTTTGGTCTCCATCCTTCTGTTCTTGTCTCCAGTGCTCGTTTCGGTCATCTGCCTCTTCTTATTGTTTTCTTGCTTACTTATCATTTATTCAAAGTGGTATTGTATATGCTGCAGTATACTTGGTTGACCTTGCTCACCCTTTCGCTTATTTCCCCGTCTATTCTTCCGTCGTTTGTTATGGTTACCCCTAGGTATTCAAAGCTTTGTACTGATTCCATTGGCTGGTAATCTAGGATGATTATGTTCTCGTATTTCCCATCACATTTCTTAGACATATGCATTTTCTTTGTGTTTTGGATATTGGCTGCTTGTATTTCTTTCTTCCATATATTTAGGGGTCCACGCCAATTGAGCACCAAGCTCTCGATGTAATAAATGTAGACCGGCGAACTGAGCACCAGGCAGATCAGGTACCTTTCAAAGCGACCCTTTGAGACAGGCGAATTCAGCACTTTGACCTGTGTCCACTTTGTAATGTTAATCTTTTTATTTAAATTTATAATTATTATTAGCACACAATTCAAATTTTAACGATATCATTAAAAACTAATTTGTAACTCGTTTGGTATTGGGGAAACCTCATCATCAAAATTATATTTTTCTCCGAAACACATCTATTATTTGCGATAAATGAAATAATATAAATTATGATTTTTCTGAATATACACTACGATGTAATAACATAATTATTGCTAATAATTTTTTTAAATATAAGAATGCCTACTATAACTTTTTGATTTTTATTTGGCCGAGAAAGATAACTGTTTGCATTAATTCAGCACCTGATAACTTGTTAGTTTGTTAATGAACAAACTAGTAATACAGTGCACAATTGGCTAATCTAAAGTGCTCAATTGGTCGGTCTCCGTTTGGTCCTTGGTGCTCAATTGGTGTGTCCGGCAACGGTATACATTTTTACCTGGAGTAATAAAGTGCTCAATTGGTGCCCGTCCATATTTAACGGTTTCTGTTACTATTAGAATATCATCGGCGTAGGTCAAGTTTTGTATGTATACTAGTTGCATGTTCCGATTACCAACCTTGGTTATTGGCGTTTTTTCTACATTTTTAATTAAATGGTACCTTGGGTGTCCGATGAAAATCACTCGGGAATAAACCCTCCGGTCAAAACCACTCCGGTCACAATCACTCCAACAAAAACTACTCCGGTCCATAATAATCACTCCTGCAGAAAACCACTCCGGACAAAATCACTTTCGTCAAAACCAAGTCCGTCCAAAATATCTCCGGCACAAAATCACTCTTGTACAAAACCACTGATATTATAAATTAGAAAAATTCCGGCAATTATGTAATATTCATATTCCTGACGTGTGTTTCGTATGATTTAGAGGGTTGCATAATCATATTTTAGGCGGCAGGATGCCGTGGGCGGCGTCCGGGAGCTGGAATTTCTAGAATTTAAGGGATCATAACCAACTTTTGCACCTGTGTTTCATATGATTTCGCAAGTTGCATAATCATATTAGGTAGGGGGTAGGGGGTCAATTTTGGAATAATTTGACAGCTTTTAAAAAATATCAAATACATGTTTTTTGGTTTTCCTATCCAAAGCGTGTTTTTCGAGATATTCATCCGTTTCCAGACTTTTAACACACCCCGTATCAAAAATTATACGTAACAAATGAAAGGCAATACAGAACAAACAATAATTATTATGGTAGATCAAAATATTGAAGGCAAAGCACAGATTTTAAATTTAGAAAAGAAATAATAATTTAAGGGTACCTCAAGTTGTATACAGTTTACGTCAAAATAGAATAGAGAAATTTGATGGAAATGATGGAATTAACGCAAAAGAATTCATGGAGAGACTAGAATTATTAATCGAAGATACAAGAAAAGTATATGGGCATTTATATGATTACCAAACAGAATTAAGAATAATGGGGGATACTTTAGGTAGTAGTGTTGATTTAATTTAAATAAATAACAATAGAATGGTTTCCAAGATTATAAAAAACAATTTTCTAAATTACTATTAGGGTGAAACAAACAACAACTGATATTTAAAGAGTTACTTACTTAATTTAAAGTAGAATGGAAAGTCTAAATATTAGTTGTTGTTTGTTTTCACCCCAATAATAATTTAGAAATTTGTTCTAAAATCTTAGAAACCATTTCATTGTTGTTCATTTAAAATGAATCAATTTAATAAACTACTATTTAAGCTATCCCCTATTATTCTTAATTCTGTTTGATTTTAATTGTTCAGTACTATTAATTCACAGTGTGGTGAAAAATCAGGTTTAAGTAAATATGCCATACACAAATATTATCAATTTTCCAGCTTAGATAAAAGTCACGGTAATGGTAAATGGTACCAATTATTATAAACGCGTTGACAACTCATTTAGAATTAATAAAAAATTGGCAGCACTTGGTTTCATTTTTCTAATTTTTACAAAAAAACACTGCATTGTAACACTAAGCAGTTTTTGTAGTTTTAATCAAGAAATTGGTAAACATCAAAACTGAAAAAAAAGTCAGTGACGTCTACGTGTCGTCTCCTTTTCCTTATTCAGTAGTGCAGAGGACTCATACGCACCCTACTGGTGAATTGAAAGATGGTTTACAGACAAAAAAATGTTCTTGGAGCAGCACGTACACACACCAAATCTGTAATTAATATTCCAACTTGCGAACCCTTTTACTCTTTCTCTTTATTATGTCCAATGTTTTTATTGCTTATTTAGAATTTATAATTAATATAGTGGCCTCTCATTATGATTATTATACAAAGCAATATTATATTGCTCTTAATCGAAGTAAACATTGGCCATTTCATTTGACACATTTTCAGAGCATTTACAAGGTTGGTGTTCTGTGCCGTAGTGCCGTAGTAATGTCAGTCTAATTTAAGCAATTCTTGCCAGACACTGGTGCACTGTGCAATGGTAAACAATGGCAATACGCCTCCCGGACGCCGCCCACGGTGTGCTGCCGCCAAAAAATATGACTATGCAACCCTCGGGACCATTAGAATCACAGAATATAATAATATAATAAAATAATATAAATGCCCGGATTTTTCTGATTTATTATGCGAGTAGTTTTGACCAAAGTGATTTTGTCCGGAGTGGTTTTCTGCAGGAGTGATTATGGACTGAAGTGATTTTTGTTAGAGTGATTTTGACCAGAGCGGTTTTGACCGGAGGGATTATTCTCCAGTGATTTTCACCTCGACGCTCGACCCTGTACGTTGCAATGATGAACAAAAGTGGACTTAAGGTGCCCTCTTATTTTATGCTCTTTTTCATTGTGAACTCTTATGGCTTTTGTTCATTCAGTTTAACTATCTCTCTGACGTTTTTATATAGGTTTGTTCACCACCTTCTTTAGTTTCTTCATTATCCGCTTGTCTTCCAGCATGTTCCATATTTATTTGTTAAGTATTGTCCGCTTTAAAATCATAAACACTAGGTGAAGTATCTTTTCTTTTTTATCCTTTTTTCTATAATTGTTCTTAATGCAAGCTGTTTGCTCTTCTTGCAGTTTTTCTTCCATTTCATTTTTTAACTTTATTTCTAGAATTCTGCTGTATATTTCAAGCGCTCGTGCGACCCTTTCGTTTCTCATTTTTTCACTGCCAAGTAAACTTTCTCTTCTGTTATTTTTTCATGGGAATTTTCGCGTTACCAACCCTTTACTGACCTCACAGATGTATAATATCGGCCACTTGGATTTTTTATTTGTTCGTAGCCAACCGCGTCTATTAAAGTTGGCATGTGCGTTATTTTATAGAAATTTAGTTTCGTCTTATATCCGATTGATCTTTATTTGTGACGCACGTTGCTAGGAATAAATTGACTTCGTTTCTAACGTTGTCTCGTTCGCAGCTAGTCTCACAACTCAAGTAGCAATAAAATACAAGTTTAAATCGTATATGACAGCAGCTGATCAGCTGGATGTGAAACACTTTATTATTCTTATTCACAAACAGATAGAACAGTCCCATTAAACAGACAAGGGAAAAATGAAAAATGGAATGTAATTCGAAATATTTATGGTAGATTCCGATTTTTAAAATTGTTATCTTTCTTTTCAACACTACATTTATGCCTTTTGAGATGTAGTATACAGCGCGTTTAAATTTTACACGGCACTATCATAGGGGCGTGTTTTCTAGGTCAGGATAAGTTCCAATGAACATTAGTCAGAAGTTGCATCTGAAGAGAGCTACACCTCTGAGAAAGGTAATAAAAAAACATGGATTTTAGTTAATGGAAGTAATACAGATAAAGCAAATTTGCTGATATATACGACCTTAACAAAAAGTTACTATAACCTTAGGAAGAGATAATTTATGCAAAGGTTGGAGAAGGAAGTGTTTTGTATCGTATTTATTTTGCGTTGTGTAGAACTTAGAAATGTTTGCAGCAAGAATGTAATCTTTAAAATCCCTTAGCATTAGTTTTTGAAGCAAAGCAATCTAAAGATTGAAATGCGCTACTTTAAGAGCGTAATTTGCTCATAATAATCAAATCTGTAGCTTTCTGAAGACGCAGACACAGAACCAATGTGCATAGGATCTTTTGTTCTGTATATTTTGACCTATAAAACATTTTTGTAGAATTGTGCTGTGTAATTGTAAAACACCTTGTATAGACTACGACATGTACCAAACTATCTTTTGTACATAACAATTGTTGTTTGAAATCGCAGTATTTTTCTGGAAATGCGAATATAAGATTGAAATTGTTATCCTTGTAGAAGCTGTCGCTTCATTAAGACATACTTTTGGACGAATAATCATAGCAACTTTTTGTTTATTTGGCTAGAGAACACGTCCCCAAAATAGTACCGTGCAATTTATACACCCTGTATAAAATCATAAAAAACTATAAACGAGTTTTTAACTTTTTTTTGATTTTGGTGTTGTAATTACATACGTTGTTCATCTTTATAATATCCTTCAAGTATTATAAATATTTTCCTGATCACACTTGAAGGAGAGATTTTGGTTTTGTCTTACATGTTTAAAATACTCATTCTAAAAGCAAATTATATAGATCTTTAAATGTATTAATCCACTGACCATAATAGTATGGGACAAGTCAACATAATAAATATCACAGACAATTTACATTAAATAGTCTTAATATTAAATTCCACTTTAATTCATTTTTTGGCAATTTAAAATTTTTAAATAATTAAACTGAGAATATCCCTTATGCATATTTAATTGAGAATTTCCCATAGCAACGCCGGTTACTATTAATAATTGACAATTTTTGGAAATTTATCGGGAAATTTCCACTTATGTCACTGTCATCACAAAATGCCGTAAAGTTTTAGTATTTAGACTAATTTTAATACATAAATATCTCTGCGTGTTTTTCATTCGTGATATTCTCTATCAAAATATAACGCGTCCATGAAACGTTCTCTATGGAAATATTTGAGAAATAAGTTTCGCAGCAATTTATTTAACAAAAGCATTCGTGAAGGCATCCAAGAAAAAATCCCTCCTCCGTTTGAGTCAGGATTTTTTCAGTTCGCATGATTTTATTGAAAAAATAGCTGCCAAATATTTTTCCAAACATATCCGGTAATTTTTCAAGCGCTTGTTATATTTTTACTGAAAATTTTATTTTATATTTCATCATAAAGTCGGAGTAGAAATCGAGGTGTTTCATTGTATATCTATCCTTCACCCGTGGATCCACATATTTGGAATTACAAGTAATAACTCAAATTTAGTAGTTTCATCGCCAGAATGTATACAGATCTCTCAATTACGTAATGACTAGTTAGTTAAGGTACTTGGTATTTAAAGAGGTATTGGTATTCAAGGAAAATTAATATGCACCAAAGCGCAGCCGGGATTTACATTATCTTCCGGGTATTTTAATACGGCGCATTCCGTGTTGCTTATTATATTTTTCTTCTACATAAAGCAATTCGCTTACAATAAAATCTTACTAATATAGGAGCATTTGACATTTGTCTTCACAATTATGATCAGAATTTTGATTTAATTGTGGCCACCCTCAGTAATGCAGCCAGGATTTTTGTTCGTTGGGGCGCATTCTTAAAACTCTGTTCAGTGTTCAACAAAAAATGGGGGAGGGGCTGTACAATTTTTCTGGAATATATTACAACCTGATTATAATGAAGTGACATTAATTATTACTGTATTTTTCAAATCAGAAATTTATTGACATGAGTTTTATTATTATTACATTTATAGGAGATATCTCTAGTTGTATTAGAGGAATTCTTTCTGATATCAGCACGAATTTGTTAACATGTTGTGCTATAATCTTCTCAAAGATCATACCCACTTATGTCGATATAGTTTTATCTGTTAATGTTTTTAATTTAAATTTTTCTTTTTTATTGGTAAGCACCTGTTATATCAATTATATTTTCAAATAATTTTGCAAAGTCTTGTGACAATTGTGGAGTATAAGGTATACTTATAAATGTGATTGCTTTTTTATTATTTATTTAGACTATTCTAAAATGTGCTTATATTTTGTTTCTATTAGTGTGTCTAGATAATTATTCTCATGTATTATATTTTTGCTGGGTTTATTTGTTTATGCCTAAATTTTAGACACTTGTACGTTCTAGAATTTTGCAATAGTGAGGTGGAATATTCCAGAGATAGGTTTCAATACTTAGTGATTAGTACTTAGCGATTCCTGAATTGTTTTTTTTTATTTTGAAAAGTATAACACTTTGGCATCACCTTTATTTGTATTTCATACTAAGAACTACACATTGCAATAACAACTGCTATATATCTTTATTAACAGTCCGTTTCGAACGGTAGAGCTTCTGTCCTACCTCACACTATGACAGAAATTCAGAGCCTTACGGTTGTAAATATAACCCAAAAATTTCCATAAGCGGATTTTGTTCGAGTATCCCATAACAGCATACGATCCAGCAGGGAAAGCAATCCGTATATATGTCAGAATAAGCGAACAGAACTAAAATCCATTCCGTTATGTTTCTCACAGCTTCGGTGCGGAATCCTTACACCCGTTTTTATAGAAACGCTAAACTTGGTGGTACATCAAATACGTTCTTGAGACGAAGCGTTATATAAAATTACAGTTTCGACATTAGTGTATATCAAGAAATTTGAACATACGTATATGGACGTTTGAAGATATATGCGAGTAAATGCATAACAATGCAGAGAACAGAGGAAAATACTTTGGTGTAGGTAGGTACAGTCGTGTTCAAAAATGTGTTGTACAGAGACAGTTGTAAGTTTATTGGTGCTTGTGTTATTACTCAACAAGAACGCACACTATATCATCAAATAGGTAGACCTAGATGTATACTTTCAAAATATTTGTATACACAGCACTTTTTCGAACTTTGAGTAATTAATTTATATTCACAAAGCACAAATGCTGTACAACACGTTAATGAACACGACTGTACATCTTAATTTGGTTATAATAAAAGGAACGTCACGACTATTACAAAAATATATTAAAGAGCCTAATTTCTTTGTCTTGAGTAGTTAATTTACCAATATAATAGCATATAAGCGATTATTATTGATACGAATCAAGCTTGGAAATTGTGAAAACTAGTGAAATATATAGAAAAGAAAAAATATTACAATAAAACAAAAATTACAATTTTGACGAAAACTAAAATAAAGTTCGTATTCGGATCGTATCCATAGTGACTGGCCTACCAAGTAAAATTTTCAACAGTAATTACATAAGTGGTGATAATTTTTTGATAATTTTAAAAGTCCACGAGTGGGATTTCTTAATAGCAACAAAGATGAGTGCTAATCTAGTTAAAATTATAAAAAAAATTATTACCACGAATGTAATTCGGCGTGATTATTTTTTAAAGAGTTCAAGTTGTAGATTGGGTTTGATAGAGCTTCCAGATGAGTGTCCTGTTATTTTTAATAACACCTGCTCACCTACTCGACTTTTAGTTAGTTGTGTTACAGCAGAAGAATGATTTGAATGGTTTGTGAAAAAATAGTCGCTGTAATTTGCTACTAGCAAATAGTCACATATAATCTCATAAGAGCATTAATTCTTTCCGGAATTTTTTTTGAGTGTGTTTCAGCAACGTCTTATTAATTTTCCCGAGCGGGACGCGAGGGCAAATTAGAACGTTGTTGAATGCACGAAAAATAATTTCCGGATATGAATTAATGCTCGAATGCAGATTCGGTAAGAAAATCGTAACGACACAAACCCTAAAAAGAAGTAATGTCTACCTACAAAAAATTTCCAAGAAATTTTTTTGTTGTCTTGGATACGGCTCGTGAACTAATTTTTCTATTGGCCATTAATGAGTGTCGTACGATTTTCAGTGTAATTTTGATGCTACTATCAAATAGTCAGTGTAATTTTGATGCTATTAGTCGATTTGAATTTATTTCTCATTACTATTGGCTGATAGGACTGTTTAAAAAATAATCTTGGACATTTTTTGTTATACCGATGGGGCAATAATTATACCAGGTGTCTGTTTTCAAAGCCGAACGTAGCAAGTTTTTAATTTTTAGTAAACAAATGATATGTTTCCCGTAATGGATGTGTAAGGACCTTTAGCCTCCCATCTACCCCTCTAATTAACAGTTTTGATCTAGGCAATCTTGTTTATTAAACGAAATTAATCGTTTCTAGTAACCCTGTAATATACCATGCCTTTTCTATGTTTGTTTTTGAAACTGGTCACCCGGTATATAACAGTAATGAGATAACATGAACAACAAAATAGAATGCTTAGGTAAGAAAGAGATAAGTACACAAAACATATTTCAGTAGGCATGTATAGTTGACATGTCATAATTAAAATGAGCGTCAAGCCTACTCAAATATTTGATTCTATGTTTATCTTTATCTTACTCAAGTAATGCACTCTAGTTTCTTGTTCATGTTATCTCATTGCTGTTATATAAAGGTTGCCTAAAATTGTACGGAACATGGCAATTCCATGAATTGAAATAGGGTTCAAATACTCTTTGTCAGAAGAGTAACCAAAATAGAAATTGCAATAATTTTTGCGGTAGCTAGACAGCAAGTAGTTACAATAGCTACTTGTTGCCTAGCTACCAAAACTATAAAACTGAAACTAAATATTGTAAAAGAAAGATAGATAGCTTTGATTTATTACTTTATTTGGTTTACATTAGTTTATAATTATTTCGCGTTTGCTAATGTATCAATTATTGATTTAGTATTAATACACCTTAAAATTAATTTTTTCGTACAGTAGCATTGAAAGAGCTGCTTTGCCGTAAAATTTATTAATTAGAAAGGTACACTTTGCGGCATTCGTACGGCAAACTAGCGCTTTGCGGTATTCGTACGGCGTGAAAAAGTGTTCACTTTGCCGTATGAATTTTACTTTGCCGTACAAATACCGCAAAGTGTAGCTTTCTAATTAATAAATTTTACGGCAAATTCAGATCAGAGGATAAATTTATTATTCCGTTTTGTATGTTAGTGTACGAAAAAATATTATACCAAACTCGTATGAAAGTGGCTTTGTCATACTCGTCTCGAAATTCCGGACTCGGCCTAACGGCCTCTTCCGGAAACATCTCACTCGTACTGAAAAGCTCCACTTTCTCTACTTGTAACGTAAATTACTATTTTCGTAACTAGCATTGAAAGAGCTGCTTTGCCGTACAATGTATTAATTAGAAAGTTACACTTTGTGAATTTTACTTTGCCGTACAAATACCGCAGTGTACCATTTTAATTAATAAATTTTACAGCAAATTCAGATCAGAAGATAAATTTATTATTCCGTTTTGTATGTTAGTGTACGAAAAAATATTATACGAAACTCGTATGAAAGTGGCTTTTTCATACTCGTCTCGAACTGAAAAGCTCCACTTTCTCTACTTGTAACGTAAATTACTATTTTCTATTCGCTAATAGAAAGTTGGCCATTTGATAATATTTTGAGGTTTAGAAAATGTTACATTTCATTTATGTAAAAATCGTTGTGCATCCATTTCTTCGAGGCACAGAAAGTGCAACACTTTGTCCAGCTGACAGTTAATAATTTTTATTGCTAGCAATTAGATTGAGCGTTACTTGTTTTGAATTATTTTTGATGTACTAAATTATGTACTATTACACAGTTTTTAACTTATTTAATTAAACTCGTAGAAAAAATCATGAGTATAATGCACACAGAAAGCTATTTGCTGACCTCGTTCTCTTGCAACCCTCCTTATGGTTGGGTAGCAAGCAATGCATTCGGTGCAGGAAATTCTACTTTTTATGCTTATTCGACAAATAACTATATTTCACATTTTTAGTGTAAGCGGTTGCCATAGTAATGCGATGTGAAGAGCAGGATGAATTGCAAGGTCGCATAACAACTTTTGTTGAACCCATTTTTGGAATACAGTATTATTTAAGAAGTTATAATCGATACACGAGACGTTATCTCCACCCTGAACAAATACCTTAAAAATGCGCTTTAAGGAAAACATTTAATAGCTATACACTTTAAACTGACTGAATAATATGTGAAAATCTGAAGATCGTTTCTAAACTGAAACAATTTGAATTCCAAAATCTGCTTCACAAATATTTTTTTGATTCATTACACCCCACTTTAGTAAATTAAGAGACGTTGATAATGCACACTTTGGTTTCGAACAATAGGTATGTGTAGACTAAAAATCGTTTCTTTGGCAACAAGAACTTTACTGTGAATAATATTCGTACTGTGTTGCTTATTATCTTTATGTCCTACCAGTACATTAATTAAAATTAATGACTCTATTTTAAGGTATCTTAGATACAAAATAACGCTCCAGGGCAATTATTTTCTTCATAAGAACACTAGGGTTATTATGAAAAATTAACAGTATTTGTTTCCATGGATACAACATTTATTTCAAAAATTATGCACCACTGTCACAATGAAAATTAATGTCAGCTCATCTAATGTCACAAATCTAACTTAGATCAGCTAACTAGATCAATCTTAAATACCATAGCATAGTAATTATAAGAATTGAATATGAATATGAATTAGGTAAGAAAATTGGTAGGACATAAAACCTTGAAGGCACCACGGGCATTATGAGCTAAGAGCCCGCGATTGTTGTACACACCTCGGGCCAAAGGCCCTCGGTTAGTACACTAACAATCTTGGGCTCTTATTTTACTCATAATGCCCCTTGGTACCTTAATAACTATAATATTTACCTAATATTTTTTTAAAATCACTGTATATAATAATCATACAAGATGCTTATTATACATTCGCCTTGTTCATGAAATCATCTACTATTTTGAACGATTCACATGTTTGTTTTTTTTTGTTGGCTTACAAAATAATAGTTATTTATTGTATAAGTGTTTTAGATGGTGTTTTATCCGCCCAAGAATGTTTAAACGCGAGAACGCAGTTCGAGCGTTTAATTTTCCTAAGTGGATAAAACGCAACTAAAACACGAATGCAATACAACGTTTTATCCAACAACTCAATAAATATCTAAAAAAACATACATTTTGTATTGACAGCCATGAAAAGTCATAGTGACAATTTGGAAGGCATCGAAAGATCAAATGTTATACGTTTGGCAGTACTGAAGTGTATTGTCAGTCTATGTCAAATTCGAGAGGTTAATAGGTTAAGTTTTGTTTGTTATTTGACACAGATTGACGCAAAACTTAACCTACAAATTTCGAATTTGGCATAGCTTGACAGTGCTACCAACAATGCAGTAGTAAGTGACATGGTTTTATCCCACGAGTGGAATAAAGTAATTTCATTATTCCACTAGTGGATAAAGTGGTATTTCAGACGGTTCATAAGTGTGGATAAAACTTCAATTATAAGGTGATTGTGGATAATATATATTTATTTACAACTATATATGTAATGTTAACATTACTGACCACATTTGAGTGCGGGAAGTCGTACATTTCCGCCAGCTACTTCCCGCACTCACTTCCCGCATTCGAGTGCAGGAACTGAGTGTGGGAAGTACATTACATATAGGGTTGTAAATAAAATAGTATACAAACCTCGACAGGAAGTTTCCTTACTCTCGAGATAATAGCTGATTTCGACGCTTCGCGTCTCAATCAGCTGACTAATCTCTCGACAGTAATGAGACACTTCCCATCTCGGGCTGTAATATACCATTAAACACTGACTCTCTCTGAATTAACGTTGCATCACAACGCAGCAGAATGTTCAGTCTAGGAGTTTTTGTCATTCTGAGCAGGCTTTGCGCTTTTATATTCTCCTCGATCATGAATGAAGTCGTCTACTCTTTCCGCAAATCGTGCGTTTTGATTATTTTTTTCTGTTAGCTTACAAACGAAGTAATAGACATCTAATGTAAACAATCAATCGGCTATATTTGCAATTTTTGCTGGATAATGTTCACGCTAAGGTGATTTTCACAATATCCAGAGCAGCTGTCAGAATGGCAGAGACACGTAGTTGATTGTTATATTACCTTGTAAGATGTTAACAAGGGGTTCATATTACACATATATGTTTTTGGTATTTCACTTTTGTGCCATATTTTAGTTTTGAATGAATAATTACAGTAATTAGTATACTGTTGTATCCGTATGTATTCACTACCTTCAACTACTGAGGTAAGCTGTAAGGCAAACGCTTAATCTAATAAATGAACACAATCGGCTATTTTTTCGAACATCAAATCATTTGACGAAGAGTGTAACTCTGACGGTCACCGCAAAAACATATTAACCAACGTGGCAGTTGTTTCAAAGTACTGTACTATAATATATAGTTTGAATTAAATAATAATTAAATTGTCCAAATTATATTGACATATAACAAGAAAAAGTAAATATACCCTACGACGAGGTAATACTGGGCCAAACATTGTGAATTTAAAGACCGGAACGTAAAAGTTTTTTAATAGGTCTAAGAATTAATAAAAAACATCAGAAGCAAATGGATAATGTTTGTCACCATAATAATTGCCTCAATTAAGAAAATGGCATTATTTCTAAAGAAACGGTAAATCAAAGTACCATAACTACAGTCTACAGCCGCTTGACTAAACTGATGGTAAAATGGATATAAAAAGGCTTATCTAAAGAAATTTTACTACAAAATTGTAGAACTACTTCAATCTTATAATATTATACAGTGACCAGCAGACAGTTGGCAACGTATAAACAAATGTTTATGTACGGTCGATCTATAACAGGCGTTTTAGACCTCCTTTTCAGACGTAAAGCTACCCCTTTTCGCCCTCGGGCGATAAACATAATATCGCTCGCTGGAGTCATTTTAGCGGGCAAAAAAGAATTTTATTTACTAGCAACATGATATTGTTCATTTTTATCATAGATACAAAATATGAAAAACTACTCATAACTCCGAAGGTATTTTTAAAATTATTTCTCCCTCAATCTCATGATAAACATGCAACTGCAAACAACGTCTTACAAACCATACATTCAGGCAATCCTTGACTTTACTTACAGATTCTTATTTTAAATATGACATATGACACTTCTGACATTTTGAAATTTCATACTATTTTTACTAATATGCTAGTAAATAAAATATTGTCTGCACAACGGGAGATATTCATGTTCTTTACCTTCGGTTGACTTACACGGCAACCTCAGGGAAAAATATATTCATATCTCCCTTAATGCATAAATATGTATTACCGCCCGCTGACGTCATTTTAGTTATTATTAACAAATACGTATTAATGAAAACGTACCAAGTTACAAAGGTACTATTCGTTTAAAATAATTGTAAGAATTGCTCTGTTTTCATTTCACAGCGTTTTATATAATCTGAATCAACATTTTTAAAATTTTGATAGTACATAAAGTACCAGCGTCTTTGGTCCTTGTTGTGTTATAGCCATCGGTGCTCGGCATCTGGTGCTATAACTTTCACGCCGGCGGGCCAAAACGCCTGTTTTAAGCTCTTGATACATACATAACTATTATATACGATCTACCAATAACAGGCATTTTTAGACTTCGTTTTCAGGCGTAAAGCAAGTCTTTTTTGCTTTCGCGCTATAATATTTTTGTTTGTCCGCTAAAATGACGTCAGAGGGCGAAAAAGAATGTTACCGCCGCACTTACGTCATTTTAGTATTTATTTATAAACACGTTTTTATAAAAACCATAATTACAAAGGTACTATTCAGCTAAAATAACTGTATTCCCTGTTTTTATTGGCAACGATATTATATAATGTGGTTTTCCTTAAAAATAAATTTTGATCCTACATAAGTTTTGTATACATTTCAGGTGTAACCAGGGTATTTCGTTCGTGCTCGGTACCTCGTGCTATAACATTCATGTCGAGGGCCAAAACGCTTATTTTATGTCCTTGAGTTCATAGCTATTATAGTAACATGTGACCAACGAAAATAAAATTGGCTTTGAAAACTCAAACATATGTCGATTATTAATTCACATTATGTTGGATATGGACTATTATAATAACTGTCATATTTAAATTAAAAATATCAGAAGTAATAAACCACATTACTTAATGTTTTCACAGCCAACCTTGATTTCGTTTTCATTTGCTCACATGTTAGATTTCTCAAAAAATGCTAATGGTCCAGAAACATTAGTCGAAAAAAGGGGATTATTCTGGAAAAAACAATCAACCTGAATTTTAGCAAGTTCTTATCTTTTAGCCTTATAAATAAAATGTCAAAACTCCCCATCGATAGGTTGCGTGCTTAAAGTTTGACAGCGCGCGAAATAATAAAAAACATGTTATTTTGCCAATATCTCCATTCGTGTCCGTTTCACGCCATAAACACTTCGATACCAATACGAGTATAAATCTTTGAAAAGTATCTGCAAGATAGGTCTGTTTCGGTGGCAACACAAGATAACAGAAATGAGGCTATTAATAATACAGAGATTGAACAGGGTATCTCTTCTCAGTTAAATGAAGCAGGAGAAGGAGAAAGAAGAGGAGCAAAAACGAGGAAGACGAGGGAGGAGAAGATGAAGAAGAATAAGGAGAAGAACAGACAGATTTGTTTTCTTCCTTAAAGGAAGAAAACGTGATTTTGCTGATCCAAAAACTACCACTGCTCCAAATTGTTAAATCTATGTATCTAGTGTTTTTTATTGGAAATATTGATAAAAGTAAAATCAGCAATGTCTTCTCAAAAGTATTTAGAATATAACCAAGGCCGTATGACATTAACCTTTTTTATTACAATTTAAAAATGAGTGATTATCTGATACATGTGCTACAGAATAACCTTTACCATAACTTTAATTGAAATATATTTGTTTAATATTTTCTAGAAATAATTGTCTGCCGTAAAACAAAGTCTAGCAAACGGTATAAAAAATGATATAATATGATATGATATACTGATATACTATATAAAAAAATCCAATTCCAATTCGAAATAACTTTCTACCGATCACCATATGAATAGTTATTATCCAACAGCTCCTAGTTATATAGCTATTACTAGATCGATTTTAGACCTCTAAAGTAGCCCATAACTCACTGTTGAGTTAAACCATAATCCACTAGTGAGATAAAAACCAGGTCATTCACTACTGTATTATTGGTAGCACTGTCAAGTTATGCCAAATGTGAGATTTGCAGGTTAAGTTTTGCGTCAGTCTGTGTCAAATAACAAACAAAACCTAACCTGAAAATACACTTCAATACTGTATTTTATAACACGAATCACAGGCGACTCTAATTTTATTAACGTATTTGACCTCTCGGTACTTTCCAATTTGTCACTATGATTTTCAGGGACGTCAATACAAAATATATGTTTTTTAGATATTTATTGTGGATAAAATTTTGTATGGCACGCACGTGTTATTACACACTTATAGAATAAATAACTATTTACGTAATAATAAACATTTTAATTTATTTTATTAAATGAATAGATAGATTTCAGCGCGAACCGTGAGTGATAAAACTCTACGAATTCAATAATGACACTATCTACACCTACTTGCTACGTACGCTATATTTGTTCAACCGTAAGAAAAAAGCTTCTAGAAAAACATGTTAATGTAATTTTGATAGTTACAAGTCAAAGTAATTGCTTTTAAAATAGTGTTTTCTACTCTAAAAGATATATAAAAAGTTCTTAAGTAAATCATTAAATAGTCTTCAAACAACTAGAAATCAATGCAAAACGGTTTAGCGTTGCTTTGATTTTCAAAAAACAGTTGAGCTTTAAAAGCACTAAAGATTAGTATTCTAAAAATGGTCACTTACTTCTGGGTGCACCGATAGAGATTGGAAAATCCCATGTAAGCGCAGGATAAGTCTTCGTCGCTCCCACAAAGCGGCAAAGTGTTGGCAGGATAAGCCAGAGGGGCGCTGGACAGCACACTTGATCTCTTCCCGTACCTGAAAAATTATCAATAACGTCACCCTCACTTTTCAGAGGCCTCGCAAATCCTTGGATTTTCGCAGCCGCCGCGGCCCAAAATTGCGTTTTGCGTAATTTAGAGCCGGGTAGCGCGGCCAAGAAACTTAATTACAGAAACAAATTGGAACCCTTTGTGAATTTTTGATACCAAAATTAGTGCGCGGATTCTTAGGGGCCGCAAATCTCCCGAAATTTGCAGTCGTCTACGCCCTGCTGCGTTTCGGCGTTTCTTTGCGTGATCTATGAGAGGAATACCGATGCGATCACCTTCCAGGTCTTTGCAGACAGGCACCACAAAGCGATTAAAAAGCCCGTTGGTAATCGATTAGAATTAGCTGCGTGTTTATAAAACGCCCTTTGGATGATTAGAGAGCATGTTAAATCGCTTGTGGAAGCTTCCTGCGTGATGTCACCTGAACTGTTTGAGTAGTCCCGGATTAAGTTTTCTAGTAAAGTTGAAGAACATCGTAGGCTGTAAAAGGGACAAACGAAGCTCTTAGGTAAATTGCCTACAGTCCTTTAGCGCATTTGTTTACAGTGTTCGTGTGTTTTCGCAGATTCTTGAGCAACCGCAAGTAATACTCGTAATTTGGTTTTATATTTATTATATTTTTTCTAGAATAAAGTTTATTTGAATGCAGTTTTTAAAAGTTCGATCGAGCGAGAAGTGTTCATAATTATATAAAAAATAGATAAAAATATTTTAATGTTTCTAATAAGACTGAAACAGTCAAACAAAGCACTTAGTAATGTTAATTACACTAAATCTCAGAGAGAGAAAATATATTGCAATCGGTAACATTCGAACCTATGCCCCGGAGTGAATGTGATTTCTATTCAAACGCCCTAACCATTCGTATTGGAATACTTTCCAACGCACTTGCTTATAGCTGTATTATGAAGGGCGCGGTGACAACGTGACGATTCAACTTTCAACGTAATCGACGGACGCAACTTCACTTTCATGTATATGATATACAAATTTATAATTAGAATAGACTGTGACTCGTGTTGTGTAAGTGATAAAACTGACTGTCGATCTTTGACATATTTAAATTTAAATTGTCAAATGACAAAAGATTCAAAATGTTTAATTGAGAACAGAAAATCTTGCACTTGCATTACAAAACGTAACCTGCTAACCTCAAATTTTATATGGACTGACAGTGACATAGGCTACTTTAATTATACATTTATTTGACTTCTCGGTATTATAATTTGATATATTTTTAGGCGCACAGGGAGCATCAACACTGGAATATCTTTACAGATGTTGTGCTCATTTGCATACATTTTTGTATTTTTTGTAGTAGATATTTTAACAAATGTTGCTTTCCTCTGCTTACATAGACTAATATTAAATAGTATTGGACTATAGAGTTTCGATTTTAAATAACTGACATTTTCATATTACTGGTAAATATTGCATTGAGAGGAAATTTGTAGATATTTGAAATATGTATATATTACAGGCATGTCTGACGAATTAGAAATAGATTCAATGTTAGGACGGCATTCAAAACGATAAGTACCTTGCGGTTAGTTCTCACAAAAACTAAATTGTTCCACGAAGAACAACAATCAAATAATTGTATAGGTACGTACATAGTATTTCCTGTGAATGCGAGAAATATTATATCGGTAATCGGTGAAATATCCAGGGCTTTAGAAGTTAGGGTTAAAAAACATAAAAAATTATTTAAAAAGTATCAGTTTAAAAAATCTAGAATTACTGAGTCTTTGGAACAACAACCACAAATTATAATTGCATAACACAAAGATCTTATCTAAAGAATCGATGTCAATTAGACATAAAATTAAAAAACTGCGTAGTTTAACTTAACAAAGATGAATGCGTATTGTCATTTTCAATAGATGTAGAAAAAATTTGACTGTCGATTTTTAAAAATCAGATCAAGTAGTTAGGTAGTCGACTGTCAGTGCCAAGCAATCTACTGGAAATTGATTGATTTTTAGTTCCAGTTCCTTGTTCATTTTAATTGTTAAATCGTTGATAACTAGGACAACTTGTTTCCGAAACTTTCAATTTTTACTACTTTTTAGTTTTATTGGGTGGCAAAGTATCCAATAAAGAGCATTACTTGAAATAAACTTTAGAATTGGTCTAATTTGATAAATTCTGTCTTTTCCTTTAATGTTTGCAATTCCTTGGAATAAGTAAAAAATATCTGCAACGATCAAAAAGATACGTATTGTTACTGTATTCCTTGACTACTATGGGAAGGTGTGAGGCCGATATCGAGATCATTTTCTCCTTAGAGAAATACACATACAATCGAGGTGATATGTAAAATTTAAAGAAGAAGGATGGCATAGATGGTTAATGTTGGTAATACGTTTACAATTTAGAAGAAGCGAAATAAACCACTAATCAAAACATATCACAAACGGTGTGAATATGTATATGTATTTATAGGATGTAAACGGTAATTAGGTACATAGGAAAAAGGCAATGTTAAAAATTACGAAGGATCGACTATATCTGTATCGTTGGTTTTACAATGACAGCGGTTAATAAGCTTCATTACATAAAATAAATTGGAAGTAAGCAAAACTAAATAGTTATTTAATTTATAAAATATCCTTTATCTAATAGACTTGTCTGTCTGGGACGCTGTTGCAGCAGCCAAACCGTAAGAGATAGAGAAAAAAGTTATGAAAGTTATATGTTTGGAATGGTCATGTCAGATCAGGAACCGAATTTCAGTCACGTGACACTTCCGGTTTTCGAGAAATCACGTGATTTCCGTCCGTCCGGGACGCTGTTTTGTCTGTCCGGGACGCTGTTTCAGCAGCCAAACCGTAAGAGATAGAGAAAAAAGTTATTAAAGTTATATGTTTGGAATGGTCATGTCAGGTCAGGAACCGAATTTCGTTCACGTGATTTTAAAAAATATTATTGTTTTTATTTAATACGCGTTCTATTTGAAAAACGGTCTTTTATGTTTTATTAAATGAGACATTTGTCTCACTGGTTGCTAGTCCTTTATCTAATAGACTTGTCTGTCCGGGACGCTGTTTTGTCTGTCCGGGACGCTGTTTCAGCAGCCAAACCGTAAGAGATAGAGAAAAAAGTTATGAAAGTTATATGTTTGGAATGGTCATGTCAGGTCAGGAACCGAATTTCAGTCACGTGACACTTCCGGTTTTCGAGAAATCACGTGATTTCCGTCCGTCCGGGACGCTGCGCTGGTCCGTCCGGGACGCTGTTTTGTCTGTCCGGGACGCTGTTTCAGCAGCCAAACCGTAAGAGATAGAGAAAAAAGTTATGAAAGTTATATGTTTGGAATGGTCATGTCAGGTCAGGAACCGAATTTCAGTCACGTGACACTTCCGGTTTTCGAGAAATCACGTGATTTCCGTCCGTCCGGGACGCTGCGCTGGTCCGTCCGGGACGCTGTTTTGTCTGTCCGGGACGCTGTTTCAGCAGCCAAACCGTAAGAGATAGAGAAAAAAGTTATTAAAGTTATATGTTTGGAATGGTCATGTCAGGTCAGGAACCGAATTTCGTTCACGTGATTTTAAAAAATATTATTGTTTTTATTTAATACGCGTTCTATTTGAAAAACGGTCTTTTATGTTTTATTAAATGAGACATTTGTCTCACTGGTTGCTAGTCCTTTATCTAATAGACTTGTCTGTCCGGGACGCTGTTTTGTCTGTCCGGGACGCTGTTTCAGCAGCCAAACCGTAAGAGATAGAGAAAAAAGTTATTAAAGTTCTATGTTTGGAATAGTCATGTCAGGTCAGGAACCGAATTTCAGTTACGTGACACCGGTTTTCGAGAAATCACGTGATTTCCGTCCGTCCGGGACGCTGGTCCGTCCGGGACTCTGTTTCAGCAGCCAAACCGTAAGAGATAGAGAAAAAAGTTATTAAATGAGACATTTGTATCACTAGTTGCTAGTATTCACCTAATATTTTAAAGATAAATTCGGCTAAACTTTAAAACAAAAAATATATGTTGACATGTTAACAAAACACTCATAATAATGGTTCATTCGCGTTAAAACTACAACTGATCCTTTGTAATTTTTATCAAAGTTGCATTTTCCCTATGTACTACATTTCCATTTACACCCTGCATATTGTGCTGAATTGACTGCTTGTTTACTTGTTTTGGTACAAAATTAATATAAGTTAAAATTAGGGCAAATCCATACACAATTCCCAGTTTAATTTTTTTTATACTGTGATCACTTTCACTGTCAGTAATTTAAGGCTGGTTAAAATGGAATGTAATAATTAATTGCACAAATAAAATGGGTGACGCTCCTCTTTCTATTTTATTTAACTGCAATATCTAATACGCTTAGCTCACGGCAAACACGAAAATTGCTTATCTTAGGGTTAAGTTCTGAAATGGACTATATTCTCAATTAGATTATTTGTTTCAACGTAGCTCATTTTCTCGTTCTTAGTAGATAATTCACAACCTCATAAATTGACAGATGAACACAAAAAAATGGTTTATGTGTACAGCGTGTATTTGAACGTTTAAAATCGTGAAATCTTGCGAGAAAGCATCAGGTAATTAATTAGAATATTCAGCTTGGCAACTAAAACCCTCGCCTTCGTTATTCTCAGGATGACGTAGAGCCCACGCCAACATTCATTTGATTATGGCCAATTTCGCAAAACTTACTAACGCCAAGGCTTTTACGGACCTTTATGGTGTAGCTGGATTTTTGGAAAAGCGACAGGTCTCTTCGGCAAGGTTTAATCTTGGATTTTAATTGCTTTTCCGTATGCTGACCCTCAATTTACAGATCCATCCTACCTCGTGAAGTTCGGTTCTATGCTGGTCGCCGGTTTTCTGCCTCGGGCTCTGCTTTCCTGGCCGCATATGTTGACAGCGACGTTCTTGCAGACCCCGCTGATACCTCCGACTGCTAACCTCTGGGTTCCGATGCTTAACTTGGCTGGAAACAACCCTCGGAAGTTTCAGCTGGTCGGCTGCCGATGTCCACTCGAAGATCAGATTTGCAAATTTAATTCTATCGTGGGGGAAACTACCAAAACACTTCCGCAGCTGGATGAACACTTTGTTAATAAAACTGGGTACTTTTTATGTGGTAAAATACTTTTTTATGATTGAAAAACATCACTTAAAATTGGAGTACAAATTCGACAAGCTACATTAATTTCTATTTTTAATTGTTTTCCCCGTTAATAACAAAAAAGCATCGGGTTGCTAAGATACGGTGTTCTTCTACTATTAATTGGAAATTAGTTTTGATAATATTAACCACAAATAGAATAAAGTTTGATTACATAAATTACAAATCTAATATTTTCTTAAAACTAAAATATTGTCTTTTGCTTATAACTAGTATTGTTCTTTAGCGTTGCACTCACAAAAATGTTTAATTCCACTGCTCTGATTTTTTGCACTTTGTTTTTAATTATTAACGCACTGATATTTGAGTCCACTTTTCACGTCGCTTGCTTCTCTTCTGTTGCCTACATTCAGGATTGCTCTTTGCAAATTTTCTAGATTATTCTTGTCTTTATCTACCCTTCAGATTGCTCACAATTTTCACTGTCCTTCGCTTTTATTGATAACTACGCTTATTTATATGCACATAACAACCTTTTGTGTCAATTACTTTCGTTTGGTCTGGCTTTATATATGTACAAACCTATCATTTTAATTATATTACTTTATTCAAAAGCCAAATTCAAACCCTCTCAAATATGCTTTGCTTTTGGGTGCCTTTATCCGACTAATTGCTGCTTCTCGCATCTCATTACCAATGCATTTAATACTTTTATTTTTGTTTAAAATTGCAATTATATAAAATATCTTAACTTTGTTCTTTATTGACTTGGTTAAATATTTTGCACTGCAAACAGAGCCAAGTTGTAGGCGTAATGGCATTTTCAATATGTATATTCTTAATATTGTATGTAACATAAAGAATAATAAAAAATAGAGAAGAAATATGAAAAACGAGTGAGTAGTTATGGAAACAACAGCAATTTTCCGTTCTGTGTGCCTTACACTTTGTCAACACAAATAAGGATCTTTGTAATTATTATGTGTGTTTTGCAGCTTGCATCATCAGAGTCAAAGTTGTTTTAACAGCTAGAGATAGGCGTGAAGGTGTTCAAAACCCTACCTGCCATGAGGCAAACGATAATTATTTGAAATATACAAGAAACAATTTGGATTGTTATTTGGACCGATTCATATGACTACGGTTGTGGTAGGTATGGCTTGTAATGTACAATTTTGAGTTTCATGTTATAACTGCGCAAGCATTTTAAATATATGCAAGACGCCTAGATTTTTACTTCCCTCATCTGAAAGACGAAGGAAGTATTGTAATCACGAAAAAATTACCTTCCGAGATTACTTCAGATCTTCACGTTTCAAGATCCCTAGATGACGAAAAAGAGGTTTTCTTAATTTTGTCTGTCTGTCTGTCTGTCTGTTGGCAGTATAGCCCAAAATAATTTGTCGGAGGAAGATGATATTTTGCATACATATTACATATATATATACCTCGCATTAAACCGGTACAATTTCATACAAATATATACAGGGTGAGCACCTTAAAAAAATAAAATTTTGTTTATTGTCGGGTTAATTTTGAAATACAAGGTAGTAATAACTTTCACATAGGTCAGGTTTTATATTTGCCGAAAATACGATTCAACGGATACAGGATAATGCCACAAAAGAATAAAAACGTTTCAACAATAACGTCCTTCTGTTGAAGAGAGGCGCGCGCCGGACTTATTTCGAAGAGGCTCGGTATCGTAGTTGGCTTTATCAATACAGATGCGATCTCTATGCAGGGGTGCGGTTATGATCGTTCTGCAGATGCGGCGGGTTTAAACCCCAGGGAGATACATTTTTTTGAAAATGTATTTAATTTATTAGAAACGTGGACATATTTTTACTGCTAACTTAATTTGATTTTTAAAATTAGTTAATGTCACAATGTCGACGAGGGAAGTTCTGGGTAAAGCCTTTTACAGATTTTTCATAATATTTACATGGTGATGGCGGCTCCATTACTTATCCTCACTCGATAACTTCCTAGCCATCTGTTGAGAACCTTTTCGAATTTGCGTTTTAGTCTGTGTATTTTTTTATCACCCAGTGAATAGTTTACAGTACCTAAACACTGATTCAATGAACTCTTTAGTAACTATTTGTATAGTGTATAATGGCAGATCATCGTGTAATCGGGTATTGTAAAAAACTATATAACCATCTCGCGACGCCACGTTTGACGCTATTGTGGTGGTTCAAATAGCACGGTAGGTATCTCACCGTATGGGTAGGTTTTCGCTATACTTTTGTTTTAACCGTGTCACCATTCTTCTGGCCTAGTACGTCTAACCGAGCCAACATCATATAATCGGAGGAAGAAGACCGTAAACGGAAAATTGACGCAATCACAGAAACGCTGCAAGCTAATGACTACCCAAAAAGAACTCTGAATCAAAAATTTGAAGAGATGGACAGAAATACAACACCGGCAGAAAAAGAAGCCGACAACCACGGCCGTAATAGCATACATGAAGAATTTCGGACAAACTAATAAGACTCAGACGCAGATTCAACATAAGAACTGCCTTCAAGTCCACAATAACTCGGAGAGGCATGATAACCCATACCTAGTTTATAACTAAAATATATGGCCGCTAACAGACTCGTAATGACAAGCGATCAGTAGTCCCGAGTTCAAACCCCGGGGTAGGCACGAGTGTACGTGAAAAAGACGTACAAGAATAAGTCCTTCCCAGGACTAACCAGGATTTCATTCACTTGGGGTCGAGAGTAGACTAAAAACTCTCGAAACATCATGTGATAAACACCCGAGACAGTGGAAAAGTCTTACTCTGCCTTTTCCTAAATTGGATAATATTTTGAAGGAGGAGGGTTGAAGATAGTTCGGCTTCTTTTGTTAGGCTGGACAGTTGCTGCCTCGTGAATGGAGAAATGAATAGCATCTTGAAGTTTAATAATAGAAGAAGTTATATTTGTTTCAGTCTGTAGTTTTGTCCATTTTTCCTTTAAATATTTTCCAGTCGAGTCGTTCATTGATAAGCCTGGCAAGTTATTACATTATCTATGTGAAAAATATAATTATTGAAAGATGACCCGAATGTGTGTACATACGTGCTACCGTGCTGACACACAGGGTGGCGACTGACGAATTTTGATGTTAAATAACTTTCGTCAAGAAAAACATGAACAAAAACTTAGTAAATCGAAATAAAGCTTAAACATGGCAATGTTTTCTTAAATATTACATTAGTCAGATGACCTCCTTCTTGATTCACACAATGTCTTAAGAGCTCTCGAAAATTCCTGAAAATTCTTCTCAAAAGTTCTTCATCTATCGCTGCTACTTCGTTACGAATTGTGTGTGTTAAATCTTCAATGGTACGAGGACGATTTGGATATACTCTTTCTTTCAGATACGCCCACAAAAAAGAATCGGCAACTGTAAGATCGGGTGAACGCGCGAGCCAAGGAATATCACCAGAACGAGTTGGTTTCGTGAAAAAACGCACTGTTTTAGAATGGTGTTCTATTGACTAAGTATTCATCGGTTGACGGTGTTTTTGTTATGCCTGTCTGAAACTGCAATAAATAAACTAACAATCAAATAAATGACGGCTTGCATATTCTTATTTGTTTTGCGGTGCAACCCAGATGAAATGTGTCAATCGGTCGTATAATAGTATAATAGCAACTGCACTGTTCTTGTGTCAGATGATATTTAGAACATCACGTTAGTGGTCGTTACGGTGTAGGCAGTTTGTTGTGAAAGGTGTTGAAATTGAATAGCGTGAGTAATTCAGGTTCAGTAATAGTCGTTGTCCTTTTTTATTGCTTCTAAACTCCAGTAAAAAGATAAGTTTTCCTTGTTATGTTTTTTCATACAAGACACATTGTTTCTCTAAAATGCGTGTCAAATATTTTTTTAGAAGAAATTTCAAACCAACATTCGATGCGATAAGAATATATTACATAGCAACATTCCTCTACTTTTACAAATTACATTAATTATTGCACAAAGAAATGGAGCATCTTTCTCGACGTTCATAAATTTCAGTTTTAAGCACTGAACAATTTGAAGAGATAAAGGACTTAAAGTTTCCATTCATAAATACTTTCATCTGATATTAGTTCGACGCTGTCCACGTGTTTGAAACGAAATTACACAAATAACTTTTGTCGTTCGTATTTTTTACATCTGTTTTGTCTGATCGAGACGACAAATAAAGAGAGATTAACGACGTTTACAAAAGGTTAACTTTGCAACTTATTCTTTCCCCATTTTTAAAAGCCGTTAATTATTTTTATCTACCCCTCAGTCAAGTTAGTAAAAGTTTGTGTTATAACGTAGTTAAGTGTAAACTTCGAAGTTAATTTTAAGGTCGTTATATCTGCCCATTGTTTAGATTCTATAAAAAAAGTTTAATTAACGTCAGTTTCACTTCCAATTTACTTTTTGAGATTTTTTCTGCGATTACCTCGCTGTTATGAAGTAATAGGAATAATCTAATAAAGCTTTGTTAGGTGAGTTGATGCAGAGGTGTTTTGAATTTATGAATGATCGAAAGGTGAAAGGAGCAATGCAGTCTCCCTCGGTGCGTTCCTTGTCTGCGTTTGCAGTTTTAATGTCAGCATTTCTTTATTTAAATTTTGCCTTTATTAGCTCCCGAATGACGTCATTCATAATCCTGTTCTGATTTAGACGGCTATTGATTTGGCGTCAATCACTGTTGATCCGTCCGACAATAAATTTTTAAAAATACCGACGTTTTGTCCGTCGCCTGTCGTCCAATCAACAGGGGCAACATCCGCTGACTTTGGCATAATGAACATTCGATTATCCGTTTCTCCTTTATTGTAGTTTAAATCCTAGCAGTTTGAGTATGTAGGTTTTGCCAGTTTTAAAGAATACCGCGAATGCCAGAACAAGAAGAATTAAGATTTTCCGAAAAAAGTTAACATTTTTGAGGAGCTAAATTGCCTGACTATAAGTAGTTACTTTCAAACGATTTCTTTAAGACACATCTACACAAATTCAGTATTAATCTAATAATTTGAGACCTAACGACGTAATAGTTAATAAAAATAAGATTTGCCTAATTAGTTTATTTAATAGAGGTTAGTTTATTCAAACATCTTTTTAAATTAAATCTCAATACTCTTTGCGCAAATCGATATAAAAAGAATCCGTCAAGGTTTCTGTATAATGTGGATAGTTTAAGAAGTTTCAGAATTCTTCTATCGTCTTAAAACTATGAACTAAGTTAGCTAAAACTTTGCGACCATGTTGAATTTTAATGATATAAAATGCTGAAAAACAATCATGTTTGCTTACTAAACTCTATTCGCATGAAAGTTACCTCTTAGTGTTAGCATTGAAACTTTATGGAAGTGAGTATATTAGCTTCATGATTATATTTCTTAATTCAATAGTATATTACGCAACAAGTTTAGAAAAGTGATGTTTTACTGAACAAGTATGGCAGGTTTGATTATGAGCGTCAGCGAGTACTTAAAGGGCCATATAGACAATAATAATTATACAGGATTGGTTCTTTTTGATTTTTTAAAGGTTTTTCATACAATTGATTACAACATTGTCTGGTCAACATTGCATGTTATTAGTTTTGATGATAAACTTGTTAGCTTCTTGTCTAATTATTTAAAAAAGATTGGAAATAAAGTGGGGCCTCCCACAAGAGTTCATCTTAGAACCTCTTATATTTTCACTTTCTACATGTAACATTACGAAAAAAGTAAGTTTTGTTACGATCGTCTGTTTTTTACTAAATATCGAAATCGGGGATCAAAAGTTGGACGTGATCGATACAGCTAAAAACCTAGGGTTAAATGTTGACGTAAATCTAAGAATATGAAGATTGCGTTCCCATCATTCAGGCACTGTTCTATGCAATTCTCTTATTCTTTCTCAATGTGCCTATTTTAGTGCTGTTTATGGATCATGTTTCACTGAAGACAGCGCCAGAAGAGTTTAGTAGTACTTGCTTCTTACTTCTTTGGAATAAGAATATCAATGCATTACATACAAAATTTAAAATTATACCCTGACTTAATATGGAAAAGATATGACTTCTCTACTCACGTATTTACTTACATAATAAAATTACTGCTAGAACAGATGTTCATAATATTAATATCTAACGTAAATACCTTATTACTTTCCTCAACCATAATTTATGGATATTTAAATGATCATCTACATAAAATATTTGCAAATTATATAACTCTTTTCTGTCGGAAATGAAAGAGTTAGATTTAATTAAATTAAAAAAAGCTGATTCAAATTTTCTATTATCACGAGAGTAGTATCTAGATTGCCCTTATATTTAGATTATCTTTTATTCTTCTACCATCTGCTCCTCGTCTTTCTTTCTTTCCCTATGCTTTAATGTTCCTCTTATTCTTTGTTCCGAATAGCCAGTCCGTTGTTCTTATGAACAATATTCTCCAATGATTTATGTGGAAGAGCATATGAAGGCCTTGGTACCGTGGGCATTTTACCAAGTTATCAATTTTTTTGGCCAAGTAAAATAATAATTAATATTATTACTATTATTTAATTTGAGATGTTTCACTTATTTTAAATAAAAAATAAATGTAGCGCTTGAACGCTACCGTCGACGAAGGGCATGAAGATTTAGGGACGAATAAACTGTTAAGTACGCTGAATTCCCAGATTGTTTACACGATAGTAGAAGTTCTATAAGCGCCGACTTTGAGAGGATCACATAAGACTCTATCTCAGGAACAGTTCTTTTTCAAAAAATTTAACTTGCTATAAGATGTGGGTTTATTATTGAGAGCTTTTTGCACACCAAGGATCAATATAATGGGTTCACAAAGGTCTTCTGCCTAATGGTTACATTGATCAGAGGCGCTGAAGGAAATCTTTTGATTGAATACATGCAGAAAGGCTCTGTTATCACAGGAGCTGTAAGATAAATAGTTAAAAGTCTAAAATCCGATATAGAAGAGCCAATACTCGAAAGTTAGAGATATTATCAACAAATGAAGTTTCATACATATGGTATACGAGCACGAAGCAACTCTTATTTCATACACCTTGTGAAATTAACAAGATCTTCATAGAAGTCGATTTTATTCTTTCGTAGGAATGCCATTAGAATTTTTCCGAGGGGTTACCTTCTTAGAATAACGCTGGAATGAGTGTATTGATGTGGATGGAACGTACGTTGAAAATGAAATTGTACTTCCTTTATAAGTTTTTGCATGGGTAGGTAGATTACATAAAAATCAACCCACGTATTACGAACGTTTGAAGGATTGCATAATATAAAAATCTAGTGTGATACACTCACACAACTTCCTTTTACAGTGGTCTTATAATTAGCCACAAATTTGATTTTTAATTTTTAAGCATTTGTCAAAAATTTCCAAAAATTCTACAAAAACGGTACAAAATAGAGCGTTAGTTGAAGAGACAAAATTTCTCTAAAATTTTAAGCTGAATTCAAAAATGTAATAATATACCTGATGTTCTATTTAAAATAGGAGTTAATAAAAAAACTAGAACAAAAAACAAAAGAAACCCATTTTAGAAGTATTCAACTGAAAAATCACCTATCTCACATCAATAAACATTAAAAATGTAATAAAAATATAAAGTTTAAAATAAATCGTTAGAGCCGTTTTTGAAAAAATCGAAAAAAAATGAAAAATCACAGGAGTAAACACCTACTTCCGGTTATGTCATTTTTTTTCAAAAGCATGCTGTCTCATCTACATAGTACACAAAACTTATATATGAAGTTTCAATGCCATACCTCTTTTCGTTTTTGAGATATTCTGTTCACAGATAGACAGACACACAAACAGACACACAGACAGGCCCATGAACAAAAACATGTTTTTTGAGTTCAGGGGACACTAAAACGTGAAGATCTGTTGAAAACTCAATTTAGAATTTTTGGGGTGAATCGAATACTTCCTTTATCGTAAAAGGAAGTAATAAAGGTAATAAAATAGAAAACGAAAGGAAATTTGTACTTCACATAGATGCTGGAATTGCACTTTTTAAGGTACTTAGTATTCAAATAGTAGATTTATTCCATAAAAAAGAAATGAATTTTATAGAGAACTAGCAATTAATATGATTATACAATGTGTCATCTTTATCGTTAATAACTTCCTCCAGATATTGCAACAAGCAACCGTAGCGAGAATGTACAGTGAGCGCCAAAAAGCATTGGTCAGTTTCAATACCTAATAAAAACCCATACACTTCACCTATGGAATCAATGATAATTTCTTCATAAATCGGAAACTTGGGAGTTTTGTTTCAATGTTTGACATCCTCCGAAAGTGACAGTTTGGTGTGTTGTTTCACCGTCAAAGATTGTCGGGGTCATTTTTTCGAGGAAATTGGTGAAACGGTAACGGTTACATCTCAAAGACATTACATGCTTTAAAGATCTTTTTATTGCAAATAGAGGAGGAGATAGTAAATGAATATTGGTTTCAACAGGACGGTGCTACAAATTACACCGCAAGAATTAATACGAATCTCCTACGACAATCGTTTCCAAATACTGATTTATTGCTATGGTGACCTTCATTAGCCCTCGAGATCGCAGGACATAACCACTCCTGATTTTTTCTTTGGGATTACTTGAAGAGCAGAGTATTTACAAGAAAGATAAGAAATCTGGAAAAGCTTAAAATGTTTATTCGGGAAAATATTGAAGCTATACTGCAGGATATGTGGCAACGTGTGATGAGAGATTTCGGCCACCGTTTAAAAGAGTGCATTCAACAAGAGGGGAGTCATTTAACTGACAGCATTTTTCATAAGTGAATCTCCCATTCTTCGTCTTTAAGAAATAGTTCTGATTAACTGTGTAATTTAAGCAAATAAATTGTTATTACAAATTGAAACTGACCAATGCTTTTTGGCGCTCACTGTACATTATCTTGCTCTAACCATATCATTTCATATGGAATTTCTGGGTTGATGGTAGTTAGAAAAAAAAATTGCAGCCCAATAATATGTAACTTATGTAACAAACGACGGAATTGGACTGTGTCATTATTGTGGCCGAAGAATTCAACGTTTCGTCCACACTCGTAAAGGGCTTCTTCAGGAGAAAAGCAACTAGATGTATCCTTTTTTAATCACTCTGTATATAAAGGGTCCGGTAAAGATATGGCATGGAAGGTACTTTAGAAAGTAGTATGAGAGTTCATAAAATGTGCTTCTATAAAAGTTGTACATACAGACGTGATGCACATTAATAAAATGTGTACTTTTTATTATACAGGGTTTCTCGAACAAGCATGACAAACCAAACTTACTTTTTAAAATAGTTGGATAGCTAAATATTCGGTTTGCGGAAAGTTCGTTCTCCACATTTCGTTCCCCACATTTCGTACCCCACATTTCGTTCCGGGGATATTTCGTCTCCCCACATCTCGTACCCGGAAACTTCGTTCCCGAGCGAGCTCAATTTGTCTCCTAGATTACACGGTGTTGAAAAACAAGTGCAGAGATCGGAATGCAGTTGGAAAAATGAAAGATATTTTAATTAATTTATTTATTATAATCAACTGATAAGAACTATATACAGTATGTCCCCGGATTGAGTTTACAAGAGGGAACTAAATTTTACTTTTAGTTTTACCAAAGAGCATATGCTCTTTGGTTTTACATAAAAATATTATAGGAATTATAATTCCTGCTTGGTTTGTAAATAATTTTAAAAAAAATTCAGTTTTTCAAAAACAAGTCGGCCTTGACAGTTAAGCAAAAATTATTTTCTTTTCAGGTAAACTACCCTTTTTGTTCATGATACGGCAAAATATTACTAAGAAAAGTTGTTCAGAATAAGAAATTATGGCCCTATAAAAAATATTAGGAAGATACGTACTTAGATTAAACCGTCATTTTTTAATAAATACAATTTATTTGGTTCTTATCATAAATAAATTAATTAAAGTATCTTTCATTTTCTAACTGTATTCCGATCGCTGCACTTGTTTTTCAAAGCCCTGTAATCTAGGAGACAAATTGAGCTCGCTCGGGAACGAAGTTTCCGGGTACGAGATGTGGGGAGACGAAATATCCCGGGAACGAAATGTGGGGTACGAAATGTGGGGAACGAACTTTCCGTATCCCAAAATATTCTACGTTGAAATGTTAATCATTTTAATATAAAGTTGTATAGTCTGTTTTTTTGCTTTATGATTCAGAGCAGGCTTTGCTTTTGCATTTTTGTAAGAGTGTAGGTAGTTGGTTACAAAAAAAAAACACTAGTAATGTCAAAAACTTATTACAACTGTCAATGTGTTATAAGCACTATTATACATAATGAAAGCTACAATTATTACTGAACCACTGATATTAAATAAGGTATTGCTTTATTTTAAGAAATTTTTTATTATACCAGCATCAGAATCGTCGTTTAAAGCACGCCTGAGCGTGCGAAAACAGGCGATTAAAGCTCGCCGAGCTTTAAAGGTTGCCAAGGAAACGACTGAATGCAACAAGGGACGTGGACGCGACAAAAACGTAAAAAATTCTCGTAACTATAGTAGCAATATTATTATGCCCTATCGATTTATCACGAAAAAAATTATTTCGAAGTTTTTAGTGCGTAATTTATTTCCAGTATTGCAGGTATAATAAAAAATAGCGTAAAGTATTCGTGGATAACTGGTCTTTAAAACACTTGCTCTATTTCGAGCACTCCGGCTACGCCGTCGTGCTCGAAAACTCGCGCGTGTTTTAAAGACCTTGTTATCCACTCATACTTTAATATACTATTATTTTAACATGGTTGTTATCTAACTGTACAGAAACGCCATAAAATTTGTATATGTTCTAATGTGAAAATATATTATTAAAAACTTGCTGATGACTTTTGTTTGCAAATCTGTGTTGTAGAAGTTATTATTTACGCTAAACGTATAAGATGGATTAACTGTTTTTTCAACATTGCCTAAAAATGCCACCGTTCATACACTTATAATAATACCATTGTCCGTGTCAAACAGTGTCACAACCTGGTAAAAATCCTGATGTGCATCTTGCATGCAAAATAGTATATCTCTAACTTGAGATGGATTACTTTTCAAGTCTGTGTCGTGGGTTTACCTATGCGGACTGGTTCCATTGCGAAATATCCAGTTTCATCCAAAAATCGGAACATATATTTTTCACTAGAATTTCGAAATTGTAAATATTTCTTTAAAAAAGTAATCTTCGCTGAAATTAAATGATTCTTCTCACAAACCAATTTTCTTCCATTCGCAATTTTGTATTTATATCCCATATTTTTTAATGTGTAGTATAATTTTGAACGAGTCCTGATATAATTTAGTTTCTCTCTTGCACATCGCAATAAATTATCCAAAGTAAAAAATCCAAAGTTTCTTAATACCCTCCCTGAAACTATAGTCCTCCCAAGTTAAAAATTCGTTTTCCTTTTTCATATTGTCATTAGGTTGTCGCTGGGGTTGTGATTTTGCTTCATTTAGAATATTAAACAGAATTGCATTCAAAATCTAGCATAAATAACAAATTGTAAGAAATTTTATAATGGTTTAATTATTAATACTTACATCAAAGATTTGATCAACTCTTCCAATGATGGCTGTTTTATTTAATTTACCATTGATATCTTTTATATTAGTAAAACAGCGTTTTATAGCCACTTTAGTTTTACTATTAATACTGCTTTTTCTTGGCATTTTATTAAACGTTATTGAAGTGTCAACGTGACAATCTCAGGGACCTTGATTTTGACGTTAGGTATATTTTGTAACTAAACTGTTGTACACTGCTAAAATAATATAAATGCAAAGCCTGTTCTGAATCATAAAGCAAAAAAAAACAGACCA
>CALNHX010001410.1:0-19098 GCA_940337035.1 Agriotes lineatus
GAAATCCGCTACGACATTCATGTTGCCTGGTCTATGTCTTATTTCGAAATCATACTGTTGCAAGTACAATGCCCATCTGTACAATCGGTCGTTATGGGACGTTTTGTTTTTGAGGAACGATATGGCTGAGTTGTCTGTCTCGATGTAAAACTTATTTCCCGTCAACTAAAATTTTAATTTGTTGATCGCAAATATAATAGCCAACATCTCGTTTTCAGCGATTGTATACCTGGTCTCGTAACCCTTCAGAATTCTTGATATGAAACATATCGGGACCTCCACTCCTTCTTGAACTAGTATTAATTCAGCTACGACTGCCATATCCGACACATCTGTCCTTAAGATAAAGTTGTCCTTAAAGTTTGGGTACTGGAGTAGTAATCCTTCGTGAAATTTTAGTTTTAAATTGTTGAACGCCTTTTCTCTTTCCTCGTTCCAAATCCACTTTGTGTCTTTTCTCAACAATTTTACCAATGGTAATGTCAGCGCTGAATAATTTGCAATACATTTCTTGTAGTAATTTAATAGGCCAAGTAACCCCCTCAACGTTTTCAAGTTCTTGGGTCGAGGCAAATTCTTTATTTCTCTCTATCCTCGTTTCACTGATAGTTACCCCATTGTTACTAATCTCATATCCTAAGTAGGCTACTTTCGTTTGCATAAACTGACATTTTTCTAAATTCAGCTTTAGGCCGTTTTCATTTAATGTGCTAATAACTAAATCTAAGTGTACCAAATGTTGTTCCACTTCTCGCGAGAAAACTAAAATATCGTCGACGTAGTGCACGCAAAACTCGTCAAATTTGTTCAAAATCTGTTGCATGGCTTTCACTAAAGCTGCACATGAAGTTGTCAAACCGAACGGGACCACCTTAAAATGAAAAATTTCCCCCTCTACACAGAATCCAGTTTATTTTCTTGAATCTTCGTGTAATGGAATCAGCAACAACGAGTTTCTCAAATCTAATTTCGTTAACACTTTTTTATCCCATATCTGGCTTAACAAGGCATCTATCGTCTGCGGACTTTCATATTGGGGTTTCGTAATCTGATTTATCCTGCGTGCATCTAAACATAATCTTAAACTACCGTTGCTCTTCTTAACCACCACCATAGGATTTACAAAGTTCGTTTTTGATCGCTCTATTACATATTCGTCTAAGATCTTCTGCAACTCATGCTTTACTTTTTCACGCTGAGCAAATGGTATTGGGTATGATCTTGATTTAAATCCAGTCGTTTCGTCAACAATAAGTTTGTAGCAATATTTACTTGCATTTTCATAATTCTGCCTTTATATTGTATGTATTCAATCCCTATCTGTTCATCATCCAGCATTCCTTCTATTATCGCACAATTATTTATAATTATTTCGTCTCCGGCACTCTGGCTTCGGCAACAAATCATATCGTCTCCCGCTCTATTGGCTGGGCAACAATTTTCACGCACTTGGTCCCCGTACTTAGATCTAGACCAATGCCTTCTAATATCATCTATTTGGATGCACTTCCGCATTCCATCAATTTTAATTCCAACTTGCTGAATAATATCGACTCCTATCACAAATTGTACATTTAGGGTGGACACTATGTAAAATCGCACATTATATTCTTTCTTCTTTATGCTGATCTTAATTGCCAATACTCTACTTGTAGTTGATATCTTCTTCCTTATTGCTGACAGTAACTTGACTTGACTTTAATTATATTACTTTGTAAAACATTTAAGTGCCTATTTAGGACTTCCTCTTGTACTAGAGAAACCATTGCACCGGTATCATTCAGCGCCTCGTATTCTTGATCTAAAAATTGTAGGTTGATGAATGGTAAACATGAGCTTGACATTTTCTCTTCCTTTTCTTCCAATAAAAATTCCCCCGCTTTCTCGTAGGCGATGGCGAAGTTGTCGACGTCCTTAAATCTACTATTTACACTACTATTCACACCTAATTCTAAAATTGAGGTTTTTTTTAATCTATCGAGGGCTCCTCATGCACCTCTGCAATCACAATCCGGTTCATGTTCTCTTCTTCTGGTCTTCTTTGTGTAAATATTGAGTTAACAAATTGTCTATCATGTGGTTTACTCGTCTCCTGTTCCTGGCATCTCTTCTTGTTTCTCTCATCTATAAGATCATTATTACTTCTTTGATTACTATCCCCCCCCCCCTACTGTAATTGACTCTATTTTGATTCCAGTTTGTGTTACTATTGTAATTAGTGATGGGAATAACCGGACAATTTTCATAACCGAATTATTTGCATTCGAATGATATTAATAACCGAATGATTATTTGAATAATCATTCGAATAAATTTTGGCTCTCGATTCGTTTCGATTAAGTCAGCCGGTTTGCCGGTTGGCGGTTCACCGTCATCTGCATCGACATCGGTTCACAGTCATCTGCATCGACATCGGTTCACCGTCATCTGCATCGACATCGGTTCACCGTCATGTGCATCGACATCGTAACTTGCAGATAGCAGAGGAACTAAAACATAATATGTACGGTCGGCGCCTTAGAAATCGGGACACGTAATATGTTCTTCTAGTCTTTGGAGTATTCTTGCTCTGGTTACTTCATTAATGTGAGCCGGCATTTCATAATTGACAAATAATAAACAATCTGACGTAACAAGTAAAACCATAATAACTGTAAAAACCCAGTTTATACACTTAAAAATACATGCAAAATATATCATAATAGTGTGTACTGTCCGATTCGTTTCTATTAATTGCTACATCTATTTTTGCCCCACGTTGGCAGCGTCATTTGTTTTTGCAATGGCTTATGAGATATTGTTGGGATATGATTAATAAATAAATTCAATCAAAAGTTCACCACACAAATTATTTTTAATTTTGAAAAAAATCAAACTTCGACTGATTAATTTCTGGGTTCGCCGATTTATAATATTAGCTAAAGTAGTTTGCCCTAAATCTATAATGCATCCATTTGTTAATAATAAATTGCTAGCTCAGATAAAGTACACATGAAACTCAAAATCTCAGGTTTTGGGTTCCTAAATTCAATCGAATTTTAAAAACTGGCTCGGACGCCACTGCAAAAGTGATTTGAAATTCAATTCGAACCGTACTGCGCCGGTGCAGATAAACTGACAGATAAACTGACCCACATAATTCAACTTACGCTGTCCGCCTGCGTTTTGAAATGAATTGTTAAAAGGTTTTAATGAGCAATTTGATTAGGTAAGTTTTTAATTTTGCGGCTTCAATCGGCGTCACGTAGCTCTTTTGTTTTCCAGGCTAAAACCGGGATTAACTTGTTCCAAAAAGACGCTTTCATGCAATTGTTATTCTTAACATCAAAATTTGGACTTAAAATGGAAATCCTGAAGACGTAGCTGCTCATGGACAGGAACAATAGCTGGATTTCGGTTCCGCAGCTCGTGTTTTAGGTAAGGTATCACTTTCCCTGCTTTTTGCGCCGGTTAATTTTGGAAAATGCACTAACCTTACTTGCTTTCGGATGCTGACTCGGAGACCTCTTCTATGGTGCCTGCGCTGTTTGTTGAGCCCCCTGGATGCTGAGACGGATGTGCGGAGTCTTGTAGACCTCGGCCGGACCTGATGGTACCCTATATTAGCCTCTGGAAAGCCGCAGAACACTTGCTCGGGATGCTGGGACGACTGCCGTTGGAATCGGAGGAGGTGGCCGACGAAAGTTAATTTTATATCGTAGAAATCGCCACCTTTACTCTCACTGATGCAGCACAAATTTCTCTACACACTGGTGATATTTTAAACTCAATATTTTTATGTTTACTATGAGAAAACTTAATAAACTAGTAGAGCAAAAACTGGCATGTCAAGAATAATTTTATTTCAATTGTTTGTCACCAAGCTTCTTATAAACAATAAAGCATCTAAATTCGAATTGATAGGATATAAACTGAGTACAAATTAACAACTTCCAACAATAAATTCAATTTTACAATACATTTTGTGAAATTTTTAACAACTAAAATAAATGTTTTTCAAATTCTTCTTTAAAAACGTCTCTTAGCCCCACTCACTTAGTTTTATTATAATTGTCTTGTCGCGCACGTCACTCTATTGATTAACTATTTACACTAACTTTGTTCATTTTCTGTTAATGTGTGATTTTCTTCATTAATTAAATAATGTGTCCTTTTCCCCAACTTTTATATTAATCTTGGTTGCATGTTCTAATTTTAGAATTTTCTTCTGGATTGTGCTCTATTGCAGCATGTTCAATTCATTTATCCTCGTCTCTTACCTTATTTTAAAAAGCTCATAACACACGTCTTCATGTAATTTTTATTTTAATAGCTAACGCTTCATTTTAAGCTGTGCATATTTTGAACTATTGTGCCAGTTTTAACAAATTTAGGTTCGGTTTCTACATTGCCCAAACCTTTTATATTATTTTTAAAAATAATTTTACTGACACCAATACATGAAAATTGAGCTTCAATATTTTTCTATTAATTCAATTACTTTCAATGTTAAAGGCCAAGTTTCGCGGTCGCTCATTGCTTTTCTTATTTCCTCATTCCAGTTTCTTTTTGGTCTTCCCCTTTTACGGCGTTGGTGAGGTAACCATTTTATAACTTGTTTAGGTAGCCTTTCTTCCGTCATCCGTTGTTCATGACCATACCATATAAGTTGCAATCTTCCAATGTCTTTCATAATTGTATCCTGTACGCCCATTTGTTGTCGCACCACTTCATTTCTCACTCTATCTCTACGTGAAATTCCTGCAGATCGTCTTAAAGCATCTATCTCTGTTGCTTCTATCTTTTTCTTGTTCTTTTCTGTAATTCTCCACGTTTCGGCACGATATAACAAACTGCTCTTTATCATTGTGTTGTAGATGTTATATCTTCTGTGTTTTGTTATGTTATTATTCCATAGGATTCCATTTAGACATACTATTGCTTTTCTTGCTTGTACTATCCTCGACTGAATTTCTTTATCGTCTGTCCCAATTTTGTCAAATAGTATTCCTAGATATTTGTATTCGCTACAGCATTGTATTTCGTCTGATTCTTCAAGCATTAAGTTACTTTGATTTATACTCACACACAACTACTTTGTTTTTTGCAGATTTATGTCTAGGCCCGACTCTTTATATGTTTCTTTTAACTTTCTGGCCATATACTCCAGTCTTCTTTATCTCCAGCGATAACCGCCTGGTTGTCAGCGAATTGCTTGTAATTAATACAAATGAAAATAATATTTGCTAGGATGTAGAGACCTGACCCATATGAGAACGCCTGCCCCTCCCCGCCCTACTTGCATGTCCCGCTCCGTTTCTGTGGCGTAACAGGTGTAGCCTTTTTGGGTTGGTGTGTTTCCTAAAGATGAATTTCTTGGAGGCATGTTATCTAAGGCTGTGTTCCGATAACAAGTATTGTAATTGTTCGAAATAGGTGTAGTAACGTATGGGACATTGGTTTTGAGAAAAAGTTTGCCTTGAAATTTCTACTCGATTTTGATGTCTGATATAGTTATTATGAAACCGGTAAACAAATCATGTTTTGTTTTTATTGATAAACGTCAAATTTATTCAATAACTTAGTTCAAAATGTCGTACAAACTTGAAGTTCGCAAAAGTATCTATCGCTGTGTTGGACGGTTGCCCAAACGTGAAATTGTTAACTTGTTCACAGATCAAAATGTTAGCCAGGCAACGATTTATAGGACAATAAGAGAATGCAAAGAGGGTATACCTTGCACTAATTTTCCGAAAACTGGAAGACCTCATGTTTTGGCACAAAACAGGATTAATAGACTGGTACAATCCGCTCAAGACAGAATTGGAATCTCTAGTCGAAAGCTGGGTCGCCGTTTTGGGGTCTCATACAAGACCGTCCAGAGAATTTTGTCCAGAAATGCTGTACATTATAGAAAAAAAAGGAAAAAAAATTCTCTGGACGGTCTTGTATGAGACCTCAAAACGGCGACCTAGCTTTCGACTAGAGATTCCAATTCTGTCTTGAGCGGATTGTACCAGTCTATTAATCCTGTTTTGTGCCAAAACTGGAAGACCTCATGGTCTTCCAGTTTTCGGCAGATCAGGCATCAAAATCAAGTAGAAATTTCAAAGCAAACTTTTTCTCAAAACTTATGTCCCATACGTTACTTGTGGATTAAAATTTAATTCAAAACTTTAGTGTAACCTAAATGAGTACTACTATTTAGGTTCCACTAAATGTCTAGCGATACAGAAGAACTACAACAAATGATGCAAGACCTCAATGAAGCATCGAAAAGAGTGGGACTTAAGATGAACCTTAAAAAAACTAAGTTGATGAGCCCTGACGAAAATGTACAAATAACCATAGAAGACGAAGGCATAGATAAGGTCCAGGAATACATCTATTTAGGCCACCTCATCACACTAAGCAAGGAAAACCAAACAGCAGAATTAACAAGGAGAATAGGGCTGACATGGACTGCGTTTGGGAAATTACAATACATATATTAAAAGACAAAAACATACCGATCAACCTTAGACGAAAAGTGTACAACACGTGTGTCTTGCCTGTTGCTACTTATGGTCTCGAAACGATAACATTAACCAAACAGAGCGCAACTAGGCTTCGAGTCACCCAACGCTGCATGGAAAGAATAATCTTAGGAATCTCGCTACGGGATAAAGTACGAAATGAAGTAATAAGATCGAAAACCAAAGTCGTTGTCGTCATTGAACGTATATCGCGACTAAAGTGGCAGTGGGCGGGGCACATAGCTAGACAATCGACATATAGATGGACAAGCAAACTACTGCAATGGCGACCGCGGGAAACAAATCGCAGTCGTGGAAGACCACAACGCAGATGGGTAGATGATATAAGGCAGTTTGCTGTAAAAAAATGGCTTCAGCATGCGAGAGACAGATACCAATGGAGGATCCTAGGAGAGGCTTATGTCCAGGAGTGGACGTGATTGAGCTGATAAAGAAGAAAGAAGAAGAAGAAGAAATGTACGAATTAAATGTTAAGAAAATAATAATTTAAGACAGGTGATTCGATGCTAAGTACTAAGCAAAACTAACTGTGAATAATCACTGTTTATATCCGAACGGTTTCCTTCAATTCCTTCTCGTTGTTATTGTATTTTAGTTTTTATTTTGGTGTATTTTGTTTTCATACGTCTTTGTTTGAAGTATGGGTAAAGTTGTGATAGCTTTACAACCAGTGAGTGGACGTCTGTTCCAGCTACGCTTAGCGGTTGGGTGATCCTTCCACGTTTTCAAAGAAGTCTGATAATTCTTGTAATGTTAATATAATTGCTGAGGATTGGGATTCAATAAAATGTTTAATAGGTATCATGGACTTCTTATGGTGGTTAATTTCAGTTTTTTTGACAACGCTTTCTTTTGGCTTTAGAAATAAAGCTTTGTAAGTTTTCGTTTTGCGATAACTGCTTTGAGCCTTTTGGGTCTATAGAGTTTGTTTGTGGCATCTATATGCTTATGGTGCTGGGTTGTGGATCTTATGGGTTCAATTTCAATATTGTGTGTCAGAAATTTTACAGCTACTGGCTAGGCTCTTACACACAAAAGAATATGTTTTTCGGAAATATTAAAGAACCTAATGCTTCAAAATATTATGTAGTTTGGTTCCATCTATTAATGGGAATATTATTGTCTGTTGTTTTGTTAGACATCGGGGAGCATTTTAAGTGCTGGGTGCTATTGAGTCGGTCATTGTGGTGAATGAAGTTTGGATTAAGATCTAGAAGCTTTTGTAGTCTACGTTCATATTAGTTTATAAAGCGTGATTTCGAAACGACATGCCACCCTTGCTGCTGTTCTGTAGTTCTTCTGCGCTGACTCGCTCGCCGTCCTCGGACGTATTTCTTGTCAGTGATAGCAATTAATGGACGATGTTTATATTCTGATCATTTTAGTGAGTTTGTACTAACTGTTGGACTGGTATAAGCACACTATTATTTAAAAATTCGCTGTGAAGTTGCAACTGTTTTTTAAACGATATTGATATTGTTATTTAACCTTTATTTTCAGTACTCTGGTCACTGTTTATCAAACGTCAGGGCCAAACTCTGATTATAAATCTTGTAAAAGTATTAATGTAATAGAGACAAAAGGTGTGCAGATCAGAAATAGAAAATACTATATACAATATAGTGTATGAAAAGGAAAGGACTAAAAAGGCATATACAGGGTAATTTATAAAGAGTACAGCAAAGTTTGAGAGGTTGTTTCTGGCGTAATTTAGAGAAAAATTAGCTACGGGACTACAACAGATCAAAATATTAGTGTAGTAGTAAATAGTAGGCTTAATATCCAGTTACACTACAAGAACTAAAACATAATCTATGTATTTATAATTAATAATTAATTTGAAAACAGTGGAGGAGTGTCTATGAGTTATAACTAGTACTCAAAAACTATTCCTTGAGCTCGAATACAAGGTTGACACCTGCGAATCATCGAATCACAGACACGAACTATGAGAGTGTTTTTGACTGAACTATTATAACATAAAATCGTTGCTCTTTTTGTATGTTTGCGTGTATGTTTGTTCGCTATTTCCTCCAAAGATACTGGCCCGATTAAGTTGTATGATGGCTTAAAATTTTGCTAATTTATCGGCTTAGATCGTAGGCCGGTTTTTATTTATAAAAAAAGTACGAAAAAGTTTTAATTTAATTAAATCGTCTAAGTAACGGAGCGGAGCACATGTCGACGTGGGCTACGGTGGACCTGAGGTAGAATGTTCGCCATCACGCGGGCGGCCCGGGTTCGATTCCCGGCCGATGCATCTTTTTTTTAAAATTTATATTAATGAATCTCTCTTAATTTAGCGAACCGAAGCGTAGTTCGAGTGACTCACTAGTCTCAAATAAATTGTTCTGTACTCGAAATCTACAGGTAAAATTTTTCATTGTCAGATGGATCTATTTCACAAAATGTTTCCGGTAGTGCACTAAGAAATACGTCATATCTGTCATGTATATCGTAATTTTTGTATTAAGAGCGCAAAATTAATGATTTTAGAGCGTGAGAATGTTACTTCTTTTGACGAAGCGATAGCCGAGTCAAAGAAATCATTCGAATGCTTTGAAATATTTGGCGCTTACAATACAAACAATGTTTTTTCCACAACCGTCAAATAAGAATATCAATATTGTTTCGCGCCGTAGTGCGCGAAAATTTTTGGCGCTCTAGTGCGCGAAATGCCATTTTTCACGTCGTGGTAACGTAAATAAATATTCCAATTTGTAACACGTTAAAAAATGGTAAACTTCGAGCATTGATAGCGATTCGCGAATGTTATTTGACGGTTGTCGAAAAAAAATATTAGAGTGTGCAAATGTAGGAAAATAAGTCCTTATCAAAGCAGCTGTAGATAAAGATATTAAGGTACTTTGATTATATTTGATATAGTTTCATAATATTTGCCGTATCCAACAACTTAATTAACTATTTATTTAGCATGGCCAAAAACCACACTGATACTCTCCCACAATTTCTCCTGCATATGGCACAATCCTGTCGTAGCATATGTGAAAGAAATTTGTATTATTTATTATATATCCCCATGAAGTCCTTGTAGTTGGTACAATACGTCACTCTTTTGCAATGGATATATGCTGCTTATGTTTGAATCCTCAAATGTTTACTACCACTTGATGCAGATATACGATCAATTCATTCCCTTAATGTTTAAATAATGTTGCTGATACGGATTCCGTGCCTTGTTATTATTTATTGGAATGTTTCCTTTTTCTAACGTCAATCCTGCCGAATTTATTATATTCCCTGACTTTTGCTGTGAGTAAATTGGGTGATACTCATATTCCTATTGTATATATTTCTTGAAAATGGTCCCCCAGCTGTTAGCTGGTCTACAATAATACTTCCATTTTTGTCTTTACACACAGTGATTTTCAATTCCTCATATTATTCTCCTTCTGGTAGCATTTTTTCGTATTCCGACTCGCATAGTAGGTATTGAGCCGGTTTAAATGTTGTGGTGGTACTTATTTTTTTCGTACATTCTTCGCCAACCATATGGCTTCTTGGTATTTTACTATTGAGGATCAAGCTCGAAAGAGTTATTGAAATTTAAGATAAACCTCATTGTTTTTCTTTCGAGTTTCTTCACATCTATCCAATCTGTCATCCTGCCTTCATGCTTGTTTCTCTTTTATCACATAATTTGATACTTGATATATTGAATGGTATATCATAATATATTATAGTACCTTTCAGTTTTTTTACAGCTTTTCCAAACGTTTTCTTCAATCTTTCATCTGTTGGAGCGTCGACAGGTACAATTTTTGGTGTGGATGTACGTTATAAGAGTTGTTAGCTTTGCTTCAATATAGTAATAGTTGAAGTTTTGACTTCTATTACCTACTATTGCCATTCTGTATCTACAAACCATGTGTGGTAATATAGATAAGTGTGATTTCTGCAAAAATCAGCATGCTGCTTTAAAAGTCTGCACCCGTTACATGGTGTTCATAGGGTCTGTTGTTTTTTGTATAAAAGATGGACGGCTTGCTATACTTTGGCGTATAACTAAATTTCCTCATTCAATTAGTCAACGTGGAAACAAAATGAAGAAAACAGAAGATCATTTTAACATCATTAAATTCTATTAAAGACGCCAAGGGGGTAATTGAAAGAGTGGGAAGAAAATTAGCAAGTAACAGTTTCTGTATTATCACCTGTTTTTAACTATGACATTGCAACTCTCAAAATTTAATGTAAGGAGTAAAACGTTACAATTTCTTAAAGTTGCTTCCTACGTAATTTTTCTTTAGATTTCCATATTTTCTGTTAAATAGTAAATTATCAATTCAAAGCAATTCTGTTTTTAACTTGAAAATAAAAATGCATTTTGAACGCAAATATCTACGGAATAAACGGAAGCGTTCAAACCGTTTATTATACGAAATTACGGATGCAGAAAACGAGATTGAAGTAAATGCCCTCGGTTAAATGATGCAGGCCGAGATACAATATAAATGCAGCAGCAGCGACTTTTTACACAAAATTTTCCGCGGTGGCTATTTGACCGTGTGCCCGATAAAACGCAGCATTAGGTGAATGAGATTGAGTCCGTTCTGTACCTTGAGGGCTTCACAAGATTGGAGCGCCCATAATCGACTTTGGCGGGCAAGTTCTATCTATTCGTTCTAACCTTGTCAACCGATACAGCTAATAATATTTGAGAATCTGAAATGCTTCCTCTAAATTGTTTAGCCAATTCCCCGAGTAGGAAATATTCGAACTGCGTCCGTGGACAAGCAGGAAGTGACCTGTTTCGGATAATTCCAGATGGGGTTAGCTGGTATAAAATATTGTTATTTATAGAGAATAGAAGGAGTGACTTTCAGTAAACAGTATGGTTCACGAAGTCTCTAGCCAGTGGAAGAATACTCTTCTTTTTAAGCTTGAATTTGTTAAATGTTAATATTTTAACGTAATCTGTTTTATTCAATAAGTATTTTTATTTTCAAACGTGATAAAAGTGACAACTTATGTGATTTGACAGACAAGGTAAATGCGTTACTTTTGTGCCTAGGCATAAAAGTGGTTACTTTTACGCCGGCGGAGTAAAAGTACTTCAAAACTCGATTAGCTTTCGAATATTTTTAACATTGGCCTTCTTGATGTCGGAAACTGACTTCGTCGTCAATTCTTAATAATCGTAATTTCTTAAATATTATGTACTGATTGACTACATTGCTCTATATGAGTTATATATGTAATGATTTACTACGTTGGACTTTTCTTATACTAATTGAGTCACAACCAAGTTCTCTTTTAAGATGAATTCATGTAATTTATATAGGTACCCTTTAATACGAATTATTAATATTAAATTATTAAATATATCTAGCTCAGCAGAATATGATTACTCTCAATAACAGGTCGGTTAACGCATTCTAAATATTGTTATTTCTGAAAAGTGATTTTGTTTAATGACAAAGTAAGCTTCATATGACACTTTCTACAAATGTCAGTGTCACTAAAAATTATACAAGTGGAAAATTAATTCAAAATACACATTTGTTACAGTTTGTCATTCAGTAAACATGAAAATAGTAAATAATTCTTTTTAAATTACTTTACCTCACCTTTAAATGCTTTACTTTTTAGTTCTTTGAATAAATACCTGCAGTTGTAGCTCGTCTAAAAAACTTCATTAGCTTCTTCACTAATCCAAACTCATATCATCTGTTCACCGAAGTTTCTCAAGCTGCAGACTAAACCCAGTATAGATTCAAGTAGCTGCCAGAAACTGCAAACACCCTCTGGACCATTTCCTTGCCAAACAAGACAATCTGCAGGCAATCCAGCAACACGAACCTCAACAAGATCAACCAGCAGTAACTGCAATGTGTGCTTTTCAAATAAGAGCTCGGCAAGATCCTCCAGTAAGAAAAGATGTTAACTCCATTAATAAGCTTGATGAAGTACAATATTAGCAAATACAACATTCGCATTCATTATAAAATCTTCTTTTAAATTAATATTTTTATTTCTTCTAGCAAATTTTATATATCACATAGATTAAAAATCATAGTATAAAGGGTTTATTTTAAAATTTTTAGTCGTTTACAAATTCATTACATGCTTCCTTATCGAAATTTTATTGGTGCCTAAAAATAATAGTATATTATACATCAAGGTAGCGAAGCGCAGTATTGTAACCTGAGCGCATATTAGATACTGAGCGCGCAGCGCGAAGTATCTAAAGCGCGAAGGTTATAAGACGATTCGCTACCGTGGTGTATATACTATTTTTTGCACTACCAAACGGCTTAATACCTAAATTCCCAGCAAATTTCGAAAATATTTTAACTGTCAACCTGACAATACAGCTCTTTAAAACGTCAAAATTAAAATAGGCATATTTGGTAACTTAGCAATTTATTAGTTACCACGGTGAAAATTGTTTATTTTACTTTCTCTCCCTTGGTGAAGAAAATCAACTTCACGACCTAAAAATAGGCCAATAACGGTGCGTTCTGAGGCCTGTAGTGCAAAAAAATATTTTTTTCCCAGCCGGTTAGAATAGTAGGCATTGCTCACCTCATCTGAGGTAAGAAAGTTCGTTTTTCTCACCTAGGTAAGAAAGTAAATCATGCAATTTTTATGAAGAAACTGTACCGCATGTTAGCTGACTGCTGACGCGTGCTGATTCTGACAGCTGACATATTGATAGTTGACGGATAATTGACTTTATGACTTGTGTTACAGTCTGTTTATACGAGGAATTAGCAATGCATTCTGTGAGTGTTCACATCCTTTTGATGCAGGTAAGTACGAAGTGGCCCCGTGAGTGGCCCTTCATTCGAAGGAATTAAATGAACATTTCGCGCATGCGTACTTACGACAGGAGAGGCTAAAAATCACCGTGCGCGCCCGCGCTTTATTTTTTAATCCAACCAAAACTGCTTTGACAGTTTAACCTCAGTGGACATAACCTCAAAAAGTATAAATAGTAAAGCGATTTTTTAACGACAAAATTTTTAAGTTTTCAAAGTTACTTATGAATAAAACTGTTTAGAAACATTTAGAGAACAGCATAAAATCGGAAAACATGCTGCATATTTTGCAGAATATTGTCACCTTTAACAACTTTAACAGTCTGTTGAATTATTTTTATAGTCTCAAATTTTGCTCCACTGAGGCCGTCTGGAAAAAAAATAGTATTCAAACTTCGTTAAGAAAGTGCTCTTGCATACCTTGCGCAATTACAAACCTCGCCTTCGGCTCGGTTTATAAAGTTTGCGCTCGGTATGCAAGACTGCACTTTCTTACCTTGGTTTGAAATATACTATTATTCGCAATCACATTGTAAAGTGTCAATTTCATGACATGACAACAGCTGGGAACTAGATGATTACTTGAAACTAGCCAGGAAATTATTACATACCCCGAAAAATATTACATACCTGAAGAGTGGGGTGTTTCCATGGTAACAAAAATATTAGCTACATCAAGATATCTATTATTCAGAATTCAATTGTAGTTATTTTTAAAATTAGATGATTGCGAATAAAATAGTATACATACCACGGTGAAATGTTTCATCCCTGTCTCGAAATAAAGTTAACCTCGACGCTACGCGTCTCGGTAAACTACCTAATCTCTCGACAGTAATGAAACACTTCCCATCTCGGTATGTAATATACTATTCCATAGTGATATCCTTTATGCATATTTTTAAATTATAACACTATATAAAATTTTATTACATTTATTTTAACATCAAACATATTGAATGAATCCTTTCAAATAAGCACCCGATACCAATCCTCCACTTTAATTCAGATAATAATTACGTCATATATTATGTTTCTTATTTGGCATTGTTCGACTGAATATTAAATTATAAATCCACTATTTTACCAAATACACATGTTAATAATTCTGATATTCTTTTTAATACTTAAATTCATCTTTGTAATTTAATAATGAAATATTTTTAATAAATTTTTAAGCTAATATCAAACTCTTGTAATCGTATTAACAAATAACTTAACATTCTTATGGTAACCATTACAGTATATTTATTTATATTAATTCTGGCGTTTGAAAATAAAATAGCATACATGCTATTCGGAGTAAAAGTAACTTTGTGTGCCTCGACCTCAAACGTGTCCGGTCTCGCCACACAAACTATCACTAATAACATAATATACTACTATGTGTTTTTGTATTTCAGTTGCGAAAGAATTTAAACTTCTTTCAACTCTTAACGTAGACGTAGAAATTTCCTGTGTTTACAAATTACTACAAATAACATAGAATAGTTTATAATTAATGCTGTTGTAATCTAAATCTCTCACATTTACATTTACGAGCTAGTAGATAAGCTCCTATAGTTATTATGCAGTGCATTCCAATTAAAACGAGCCACCCCATTATTAAAAGCCAACTTACATAAAGGTTATGGGAGTTCTAGTTGTTACCGGTTTTATTTTAATTTTTTCTCTTGCAAAAAAGGTGTTGTAATTACAAGTGAGAAGGTTATTAAAGGTGTAAGCCCATAACATTACTTTTTTGCGGGTTACCATTTTTAGGGTAAATTTTTTCGGAAACTATTGAACCGATTTTGAAAAACTAAAAAGCATTAAAGAAATAATTTGATACCCTTTAAGATAAGGTATCACTCGACCTCCTTTCCTATTTGAACTTTTTGACGTTTGTGTTGGTGGGGGGGAGGGGCTAACTCTGAACGAGTAAATTTTGTCACAAAAATGTGTCCCCCTAAAAAGAAAAGCTGACGTATTTTAGAATTTTTCTATAAATATAAAAATAACGGAATTATACAGATGGCCCGTTTTAATTGGAATGCACTGTATATAATTTTATATCGTATTACATCTTAACCATTTTTCCACCATTTAATAGCGACTAATTACCTTTTTGTTCAGACTGCAGCGTGGCTTCATGACTGCACTATTTATAGTACATTATTATACGAGCATATAATGGATGCTATTATTATACGAGGATGGCTTTTAAATAACGAGCGAGCGAAGCGAGCGAGTTAAGCCATCTGAGTGTACTAATAATAGCTATTATATGCGAGTGAAATACGCTATTTTATTTACAACTACTTTATTTACATTCATTCCAGAAAATTTTTGTATACGATATCATAAGTTTTCTTCGACTTTTCTGGGAGTAAATTTTGTGTAGCTTGTTTTCCGGCTTGGCGTACTTCAGGGGGAATACAGCACTATTGTCGCTATCGTTTTCCATTTTAGGTTTGGAACGAAACAAGTGTAAACTATTATTTTTAAACTGACAGACTGATAACTGTCAACTCGAAAAAGCAGTTTATGGCCTGTTTGATTATATGCACATAAATCCGTATTAGAGATGTAATTATGGTGGTATCCATGCATTTATGGCTGTATCGATGTAATTATGAAATATAAACAACAGGCATTATGATTTTAGTTAATAATATATATCATAATTGACAAATAATCGCAAAATAACAACGGTATTGTTTAATAGTTGTAAATAAATTTTATTTAATTATTTTATTTTGCCTAAGGCAACCTCTTTATATATTAATGTGTAACTTCCTAGGTCGCTTTGAATTTAGCGATCTAGTTTAGCGTTTCTGTTCCAATTTTAAACGGATTGCACTATTTAACCCCAGGTTTTAATATTTATCGCTCAAGATGAAATTTGATGATATTCAGACAGTTGATTATTGTAAAGCAGGTGTACCGCAGGGCAGTGTCCTGGGTCCTTTCCTTTACCTCCTTTACACCTCCGATATTCCTGAAACGGGAAATACCGCAATCGCTACATACGCTGATGACGCCGCTATACTCTCCATACACAATGACGAAATAGAAGCCTCGAGACAGTTACAAACGCACTTGGACAACATAAGCGAATGGGCTGATCAATGGCGAATCAGAATTAGTGAAGCTAAATCCGTTCAAGTTACATTCACGACACGAAGAGCCACTTGCCCACCCGTCACATTCAAAGGCAATCAACTGGAGGTCAAAACGGAAACCAAGTATCTAGGATTCCACCTAGATAGGCAGCTAACATGGTACCCTCACCTCAAAACAAAAAGAACGCAGCTAGACCTTAAATACAAGCAAATGTATTGGCTCCTTGGACCCAAGTCTAAACTGTCAACTGAAAATAAAGTCCTACTATACAAAACAAGCCTGATGCCCATATGGACGTACGGAATTCAGCTTTGGGGATGCGCCAAAAAAACTAGAATTAACATCATTCAACGTGCCCAGTCAAAAATCCTCAGAGGCCTCGTCAACGCACCATGGTACGTCAGCAATCGCACCCTACACAACGACCTCAATATCCTTTTGGTGGCGGATGTAATAAGGAAATCAGCGTCATCTTATTTTGAAAAGCTACCAGACCATGGGAATAACCTCGTCCAACAACTTTTGCATCCATTGCCAACTCGAAGACTGAATAAGCACTGGCCCATTGATCTCAAGGAATAAATCATCCCAATAAAAACCCAGGAGTATCATCGCTGGATGAGGACTCCCACATGTCACCACAGTCATCACATTTACTCAATACTCTTATAATATAATTAGAGTAGATTGTAAATTAGCAGATGTATCATAAAAAAAAAAATTAATTACATATTGATATTTTATGCAACTGTAGCTACACAGTTTAACAATTCAAGCCTCGTTGTTGGCATTTACTACTAGCATAATTTTTATTTGACCTGCCGAGACCTGATCGCATGTTTTTAAGTGTAGACTAGTGTAAGCTAGCGGCCGTACACGGTAAGTGAGTTTTATTTAGTCCGTCGGTTAGACTGTGTAGACTTTATTGTTGTAGTGGTTGCCGATTGGAATTATTTCGTAACTTTCTTTATTTTTATTTAGTCATTATCCCTAAGAATTGCCGCCTGATCCTTACCATGACAACAAATCGCCGAGAGTTTTAAGCTAGTACGGGTTGTAATCGCTTGGTGATGAAGAGCTGTGCGAGTGAAAGTACTACTAAGCCTAAATATAGGCAACAAAGTCAACTTTCGCTAAATCGCTGAATGACTAAGATAAGCTAAAATGCTTGAATGACAAATTTCTTAAAAGTAATTTTAAAACCATCAACTGAGATCAAACAGATGAAAAATTCTTAGTAAATCTCCAAGATAGTAAAGCTGCTATCTGTTTAACAAATAAGGTATGGAGGAAAGTAAAGCATAAGAAAAGTATGAATTGTGAATATGAAATATGTGCATATATTAAAAACTTAGTTTAAAAAACGCAATTGAATAAATAATTTACAAGCTATTCATAAATGAAGAATACGGAGGAAAGTTTAATACTCCTCATCGTAGTCGTGCCGTCGAATGAAGACGTTTGGTACTATAGTGACATACGAATGTATTTAGTGTGCAATAGAGAAAATGTCATCTTGTAATACTTGCACACAACTCATTAATAAGAAGTCTCCAGGTCTGCAATGTGTGGACGATGTGGTTTTTATTATCACGCAAAATTTGTCGGATTAGTTCCCGAACAGCTGAAATTTCTCAAATCTCCTGGTTCGTCTTGGAATTGCGAAAACTGACGTAGTGGTGGAATTCGAAATGATAATGATATCAACGATATCCTGGAAGATTTTACCAGCGTGTCTATTTCTAAAATGTTATCGGAGGTCAAGAGAGATATTTGAAATTCGGTGAAAACAAAATTCGATTCTCTTTTAAAATCTGTTTTGCTGCAATAAAATCTCAGACTTTCAGCGTCAATTAAAATCCATCAAGAATGAACTAACAATTATTGATACCATTGAATCAGCAAACACAGCGCTCAAAGCAGAAGTTACGGGGAAAAAAGGAAAAAGTTGAATATCTTGAACAGTACAGCAGAAAAATTGGTTGCTCTATTAAAACATCGAAGTTTGATGCAGTTGATGAAGTCTCATGCATTGACCGTAGTAGGAATATTTTTCCTACCGTTATTGTCAAGTTTATGTCTCGTCAAACCAGAAGCAATTTTTTAGCATCTGCGAAAGCTAGCAAAGGTTTAAGCCGTTTCCTAACTTGGTCCCGGGGTTAGCGAAATCTATATTAATAAATAATCTCGTATGAAACTGATATAGATAAACTGGTGTAATTTGCTGTCTGTGGGATATTCAAAATTTAAAATAATGTAGAGTTTTATTTTTGTAAATCTACAGATATATTATCAGAATGTAAGATGGCTCAGAACAAAAACTACGGACATTTTCTAAAACTCTTTATCTTGTAGCCACGATGTTATTTGTTTAACAGAATGAGATCAACCTAGACACCGATGTGAAGATGACAGCCAGAAGGTAGCAGCCAAAAGTGACGAACATTGCCGAAGAGCTCATAGATATACAAAAAATTATAGAGAATGAAACTAACACCACATTCAAATCATTTAAGGAATTATGCCAACCAAATAAAGCCTCTTAGCTGCTACATATGAGAAATGCCGGCGCATAAAAAGATACTTCACATATCGGGCAAAATAAAACAATCATTCAGCTCGAATGCTACACATAGACCCTGAAAGAAACTTTGCTAAAAACCTGCCCTCTACACAGAAAAAGAAGTTGTTAA